>JAJQOW010000265.1:0-80000 GCA_037975125.1 Latrodectus hesperus
ATATATATATATATATATATATATAATTATACATATATACATTTTCATATGTGTAATATTTATATATATATATATATATATATGTATATATATATGCATATATATATATATATATATATATATATAATTATACATATATACATTTTTATATATATATATATTTATATATATATATATATATATATATATATATATATATATATATATATATATATATATATAGGGGGACAAAGTGTTATAATAGGTGTTTATTCTTTTTACTTCAGGAGAACTGGAAATTCAGAATTATAAGATTCTTTTTAAACACACATACTGTTGTTATTTTGAGAAATATTTAAAGTTAAAGCTTTATTGAAGCAGTCAAACAACTAAAACTATTGTTAAAAAAAAAGGTGATTTTTTTTTCTTTTTATATAAATGAAGAGTCAACTATTAAAATGTTCTGTAACATTCTGTGCCGAATATATTTAAAACTCTTAAAGCATATGTTTAAAACGAAAAATATGTCTAATGTGTGATAGTTGAAATATAATCTGACGTTAAAATTACGTTTATTATACTGTGTTTTAAGACATTGTTTTCTTCGTACAGAAAATAACTGTTATTTATTGAATAAAAACTGCTCTCCAATATTTACTTTAAAGCATTGATTGTAACAATAAAAATATGTAGGCATTCAAGTAAGATTGATAGAACAGTTGCTGCTACATTACGTTTGATCTTTCACAGAGAATCTCTTCAATCCTCTCAAAGATAGGAAACATCGCACAGTGATTGGTTGAAATTTTTTTTATAAAATACTCTCTCCCTCTCAATTCTTTGACCATATTTCTAATGGTAATATTTTCAGTCATTTCTGGAAATTTAAATTGAAAGGGGATGTATCACACGATATATATATATATATATATATATATATATATATATATATATATATATATATATATATATATATATGTATATATATATATATATATATATATATATATATATTAAATAAAGGCTTTTAAAATACAATCTCATACTGAAAATATAGTATTTTATCACAATGGTCATACAACAACAGCATAGCATTGTAAAACTCAGAATAGTAAAGAAGTTTTCTAAGCTGGTTGGGGTTTTGGCCTTCGGTTCTACAGTTCGTGAGTTCGAATCTTGGGCATGAATTTTTGTTGGGGCATGGAATTTCGTTTAAACTGTGTAGTTCCTTATCTAATAAGCTCTTTTGTGAAAATCTGACCGTTGAGCGACTAACAAACCAATCATCCAAACACCATGACGTTTCCCCAATTAAGCATCCCGAAGCTAAATTTCTTTCATTTCAATAAGTTTTAAGCGATAGAAAACCTTACAGAAGAGTTATTTTAGGCATTACTCAATTTTACATTACAATTTAAGGTGTTTATCAGGTAAAGTAATTTAACAAATGGAATTCGCTTATGCTTTGGTAGTCTTTATTCAGCCACGTACAGGAAAGTATTTTGTTATACTACAGAGTTATTTCAGGAATTAATAAAAGGAAAAAAATTGATTATATGATATTTTACAATGATATTTTAAAATTATTTTAAGCAAAAATTAATATGAATGCGATAAAGAAGTGCTGCACAGATTTCTATTTGAAATCAAATATTTTCTCATACTACTTAATAACTAAGAAACGCGAATTTTAAGTACCAAATTATATTCCATATAAATTACTTGTTTTAGTAGTTTTTATTTAAGGAAAATCCATATTTATAACTTCTATTTCTTAACAAAATAATTAAAACTCTAAACATAAAAGCTTAAATTTGTGGAATATTTTACAGACTTAAAATTGCAAACTTCCGAAAAAAGATTCCAATTTGCTTAAGCATTTTTACAGCAATGAGACAATCTAAGTCTCACTTAAATTATTTAAAATGAAAGCGTCAACAAATATTTTAGAAAGCAGACGCAGTCTGTATTTAAATTTCTTTAAAAGTGCCTCACAATGAGACAAATTAATAGTCTTCCATTCATGAAAAGGGCTGACCAATTATTTATCCCGCTTAAGGTGGGTAGATATTTGTTCCGGTTCTATAAAGTTCTAAAATATATATGATGTGAATATATACTTTAACCTGAAAGCTCATAAATGTATGCAAAGTTTAAAATTATTTTTAAAAATGCCGTGTTTACACCAAATAAAAATTAAAAACATGGTGCTACGAAGTAATTTTCAAAGAAAACTTTTCCGCAAATTATGCTTCTGAATTAAAAGGAAAGTGTCTTAAATAAGAGATTTTCTAATAAATTAAAATGGTATTATCTCTTTTAGTTTTACGCTGATGTGAATGAAGTAATTTGAATGGGTCTATATAATTCACAAAATTTAACAGACATAAAGATATTCCTAACTTTTTCAGAAATGAGTTTTAATATATTTACATATGATGTTGTTACTTAAGATACTTGGACAAGCCAAGGTCATTAAGGTGCCGTTGGCTATGCGAATTTAAGTCAGTAGGGTGCGTATTTCGTTTAACCAGAGCTCCACGAGGTTGAAAGTACGACTTTGTTCTATAATCCTCCGATAGATGGCACCACCAGAGGATCCACTTCTTTAATTTTGACGTTTATCTGGAGGTGCAGGAAATTTTCTTCAGACCATTACACTCACGGTATATGTGCGCAATAAGGAAAATTGTGATAATGCTTCTTTATACTCTTTGATGGATAAAAATTACATAGCTTCATAAATTTCAGCATAAAAATGTCAGCATATTTCTACATGAAATATTGAATTTGTTGACTTAAGATATTTTCTTTTCAGTTAAACGCATATTGTCTTCAAAGAGTTCCAAGGAATCGAATAGCAAATTAAAAAAAAAATTTCCTATTAAATGTATTTTCTACAAAATATTCTTTTAAAATTTCATTTATGGAAAACAAATGCCAAAATCAGTAAAAGAATAACAGCAATAAAATTATTTTATTAAGTGTTATTGACAAACTTGTTTAAAACTCATTGATTATTCGTTTGAGGATAAACATATTTGCAGGTGCTCATTGCGTTTCTCACATAGTTAGTATAATTGTGAGTTCGACCAGCTTGAGGTGCACATTTTCCATTGAATGCTTGTGACAAACTTCAGCCAACGCCTAATTTTTTCACGGCTCACCCCTCTTGGTGATGAAAAGTAATGAAGTATTGACCAAGAGAAACGAAATTACTCGACGTTTGACCTAATGCACAGTTTTTTCTTGTATTTGTGACAGTTTCCCTTCCTATATATACCTAGAAATATTTGTAACAATTTTGTGAATTTTGAATAAAAAAATTTTCAACTTATGGTCTGATTAATTTCACAATAGCACGACAAGTAGTCTTGTAAGTGGCAAGTGCTATAGTAACAAGAGTTGTCCACATTCCATATGAAAATTATAGGTGCTATGAATTGGCAACATTTTGAGTAGTATCTTATATTTTTATCAAGAAAAAGTAAGCCAAAGTTGGCGATTTTCTTGTGGTTCCTCATGACAAAAACGTAACGTGTTTTGTTTCCAAGGCAAAAGACAAACACAGACAATTGGTAGGATTTATTCTCATGGTAGACACATAGAACATTCCTTCATTACTTGCATTTAGATGCATTCGATTATGAACCCAACACATGTGGCGTACAGTAATCCCCCCTATAACTCGGTGTATTAATCACGCGTTATAGGAAAACGCGTGGTACGAGCATTCTCATAAAACACGCTTTTATGACCTCGTATAATACGTTATGTACAAATGCTTCACGTTTAACTTTTATCTTTTAAAGGAGTTTAAATCAAATATTAAGGAAAAACTATGTTATGAATGAAATATGTGCGTTTTGTTAAAATCAAGTTAAGTACATTTTAAATTAAAAAAATATTGAACAAATGTTACTAATTTCAAATAAATCAAATAATTCCAAAAATCAGTTTTATTACATGTTTATTCGCTGTAGGAGCTATCTGAAATAATGTACCTCTGACATCTTTTTTTAGTGGAATGTGCAACAATGAATAATATACAAATTTTATTGGAACCAATTGACACAATGTGCAAAAGTAAGCGAAATTTACTGTGAATTGCACAATTATTATCAATTTCGCTGTACAGAAAAATAACGTGGTTAATCAACGCGTTATAAGGGAAGAAAATACGCGTTATACGAGTGATATGAAATCGCGTAATATGAAAACACGTTATAAGAGTACCGTGTTATAGGGAGGGGATTACTGTATTTTTTAAGATTTCTGAATTATAAGTCTTCACGTTGTTTGAAATTTCAATATAGAAACCACAGATCTTCCATTATCGTAAAAAATACTAAAAAAAGTTGACATTTATAATATGTGCAAACTTATAAAACGCATGATAATTGAGGGAAACTTGTAATGAAATTTATAATTTTATGTTAAGGAACTAAAACAACTTCTTCAAGAATCGATAAGAAGTATCAGTTAGTCATAGGCAGTGATACAAATGACTAATCTGTTTATGGTAATGTATGTTTGTAATGTGTGCATTCGCAAGTTATATAATTTACTATACTTCTATGGTACAAGTATCCAAATTTTACTTCAAGTAATTTATATCAGAAAAATTTCAAAAATATTTAGATTCATTAGATTTTAATTAAACTGCGTCTGATTAATTAGAGATGCTTAACGTTTTCATCTAATAGGAAATACACTAAATTGAATAAAAATAGTCATTATCAAAAAAAAAAAAAAAACTAAAGTGAATTATTTTGGTATACTGGCTTATACGGCACAGATGCCGTATAAGCCAGGATGCCAAATTCTGAGGTTGGCGATATTTTGGCTGATTTTCTTACGTATCTAGTAACCTGGTTTTCTAGTTTTAATTACGTCATAGATATAAATTGTGCAGAAAATTCTGTTTTGGCAAGCCTAGTATTTACCTTATTGCGCACGTCACAGTAGGTCATCTTGGCAACATTTCTTCATCGCCAAAAAAATTCAGAATTTGGAATCCTGGATTATGCGGCATCTGTGCTATTATTTTCGTAACAAATAACAAGTTCGTGATTTTTGTTGATGACTTCATATACTCCAATCACCCATTTTGTCTCAACAATATTTTAGAATTTGACAAAAAAGCTATAAGAATTTCCTACATATTTTTTTTCTAATAAAAATTGCAATCATAATTAAAGGTAAAGGAAAAATCACGTTAACTGTTTTTCTTTTTATACTGAAATTTTCTAGATTTTTTTGAATGAATCCTAGTTAATTTACTTCTGGTTTTCGCTGCAAAAGATTGCTACAATATTTTAAATAAAATGTCATGAAAATATTAAATCAGGCTCGCACAGTTAAAAGAATAAACTCCTTCTTTAAATAAAAATAATTAATAACAATCAGCAAAATTTTTTTATCCAATGGTGGGTACACAAGGGTGACTGAACCCTATGTCACAACAAGGCCAGAGATTGCTACTCATTGTGTCGTTACCCAGCGGGCACCTGTGAACCATGTCACGGAGGCAGGTAGCGTTGCCCGCGCCATATCACCACAAACCCGTTTATAGGGTGCGCCACATTCATACAACAACACAGAAGAAAGGACAGAGAGAACAGAGAAGGAAAGAAACATCCATGCCCGAACCGGGATTCGAACCTGGGACCAACAGCTCAGTAGTCAGGAACGCTATCCACTCAGCCAATCAGTTGACAAATTAGCAAATATAAGAAATATAAAATCATAATCAAATGCACAGGCAACCTATTCTTTCTGTTACATTCATTCAACTTTTTAAAAACTATTTGCAGAACAAATTGCTCTAATTATCTGTTAATTTCGGTTACAGTTAAAGCCAATCATAAATGTTCCCGTTTGTCTTTTTCGATAGTATTGTTTATATTCCGAATCCATAGGATTTAATTGTAGTATACACAGTGATTATTATTTATTGGATGAAGACATTATTCCTACATTTAATTCTGAGAGCTTACTTTTTTGCATAAGAAGATATCAAGGGATTTAAAATAAAGCAAAAATAGAATTAACAGTTAAATTTGTCCGGCATTTGCAGGAGAGTGGAACCAATAAGACTCCTGGAAAATTTTCAAGAACATCGTACAGCACTGATCAATGATTGGTTAAAATCAAACTCGTAGGATAACGTCATCTTTACAGTAAAAAATGCTTTTCCCAAATTTGGTAATAGCTATTTTTGCTGTTATTTCTTGGAATTTCTATTAACAGACGATATTTCCGCAAAAACATTATAAAAAAAGTTAGTTCTACATTTAAAAAAATCAATAAATGCGAGATATGAAAAATTATATATTGCTAGATCAATAGCTGCAATAGATGAAGATTAAAGTAATTGCTTTTAAATAAAGCATTTGAAAAGTAAATTTCTTCAACTATGAACATTAATTCTTTTCTCGCATGCCTCTAATATTCAGCAATAAATGCTCAGCACAAAAATAAAAATATGACCCTTTTCCTTTAACTCAATTGATTAATCATGCTCCTTTTTTGCACTGACGGTATAGTATTCGGCAACTAATTAAGTGCACCCTCCAGGGGTAATTGCAAAATTAGATTTAGAGCTATGAAGTATTTTAATGAATTGCTCTAGCGTATCACTTGGTCGTAGCTAAATATCTCTTAATGAAAGTATCGTGTTCACTTAGCCGTTAGAACATTCTCAGTATTCACGAAAATAAGGATAATAATGATAAAACAACAGGAATTCCCAAGAGCTTGTCAATGAAAAATAGGGAATTAGGGAAAAGAAATTGATTATCTGAATCCATTGTCATAACTATATACTTTTATGCAAAGAATTTCTCAAGAAATTTATTTTAATTTTTAAAAATTTTGCTATTTGTTGTTAATAAATTAAATTTAAAATTTTCAAAATTCCTTTCGGTTTTGAAATTAGTCAGTGAAACGTCTGGATAGGAATGTAAGAATGTGTCAACAAGAATAAGGAATCTCTAATTCTAGGTTCACCAGAAAAATGTATGCAGTTTAAATTTGAGAATATTGGAAGAAATGAGAGTTAACTGTCATCTTAAGATGTTGAATTCGTCATTTGACTATGATTGAAAAATATGAAGTTACGGTAATTTTCAGCGGATTTGATAGGGAAAAATTGGGAACCGTAAATTTTTTCCATTGATTTAACCTAATATTTTTAATTAATGTGTTTTTCTTTATCGTGGTTTCCAACTCAGAAGGTATATGATTCAATTCTGAGTTAGATGAAAATAACGAGGATATGGTTTAAATCTTGGAATGCTTAATGTATTGAAGATTGGAAAATTGGTAGTGCATTGTCATTTGATGGTAATTGAAACGTAGAAAAATAATTTTTACCTATAAAATAAAAAGTGGAAATATTTTGCCTATAGAGTAGTTAAACATATCATAAAAACTTTTTGTCTACATCATACTTTTAAGAAAAGTAAATATATGCTTCAGTTCGAGAAATAAGGTTGTGTTCTGATAAATCCAAGTAATTTCTATATTCCATCTGAGAGTCAAAATGGTGTTATTAATACAACTGTAACATTGGTACATTTTTTAGTAAGATTGATTTCACACAAAAATATCCAATAGAATTTCTGTGCTCACTATTCGATTCTTTGCCCATAGTGTACCCAGATTACATAATTGACGGTGGTACAACTCATCTTTTACTGTGTGTTCTATATAATAGAATCTAACGAAATCGATTATTACCAGTTTTATAACCAACAGGATAGCACTCGTCTATAGTACCATAGGAAAGCATAAGCTCAAAATACCATAGAGCAGTAATTAGGATAACTTTAATCAAAGGAATTTCCTGCATGATCTCCAGACCTAAAACCCACTCAAACATTTTATTGGGTGCTGTAGATGAGAATAACTGTCGTGCAACAACGAACCTGAATGCATTTTGTTATAAGATTCAAGTGGTACAATAGGAAATGTCGTTAGATACTTTGGTTGAAATACGGAAACAGTCTTGTCTTGTACTCAGAAATATATCGATATCGAATTACATACTTTAACCAACATTTGGAGCCACCGATTTGGCGAAATTTTAATTATTTTTTAAATTTAACTACATTTTAATTTTCTCCAGAACTTTAATTTGTTGGTAAAAAAACTAATTTTCTGAAACTATTTGAAGAGGCTACATAATTTTTTAAGGCACCCATTATATGTAAATGTCCAAAATTTTTACTTTATTTTTGCTCTATAAATAGTGAAATTAGTTTTAATTTACATTGATAAAAATTTTAATGTAGATTATTCTGTTCACTTTTTACAAAATTTTTCTTATGCTGAAAAACTGTTTCTTATGCTTTCTCATGCACAGTGAAATTTAATATTAACAATATCTGTTTGAAAACATAAAAAAAGTGTAGTAACAAAATGGAAAAAAAAATTTAAACGCATAAATATTTTTTCATTTTATGAACAGGAAATAAATTTATATTGGTAAAATTTTGTACTTTGATGAATGAAATAAGGTATATGTTTTGCATTATTATATGTAAAAATTTCTGTAAATGTATATATTCGAATATTCAAAGAAATGATTACTCTTTAACAGTTATAAAAATATTGTCTTTATGGAAAATAATTTTTTGTAGGCAGACTCAAATAATTTTCTAGATAATTATGAGACTTTATTACATTGGATATCTATGAAGAAATAACAAAAGAGTTCCTTAGAATACATAAAAATTATTACCATACATGGAAACTGGAAATTTTTATATGCACTTCTTGATTGTGTATTATATTTTTATGTTATAAATTATCTCCTGGTACCAAAACACATTTCTTTTTCTTTTAACATAAAAAACTCTAAGTTTACAGCAATCTATTTAGAATAATTTTAAAATAGTTACAGTTAAAAATTTCTGGTAATGTAGCATTTTATATAAGATAGCTTTATTTGTCATTCTAATGTCGCATTTTCCCCACGAATGCTAATTGGATTGGGACTTGTGGTTTAAAATGGATTCCAGTACGCTAGGTACGTTCACACCCGAGATGAAATTTGAATCCACACACTATTGAGAGGGAGACTCGAGTATTAATCATTCAATTGACGCAACAATTGTGATTTATTAATTTTAAATTTCTTCATTCAAATCAATCATAAAATTATTCATCTCTACTTAATAATTTGAAAAAATCGTTTGAGTTGATTAATGACTCCAAGGATACTATTCTGCCGACCGATTGGCTGAGTGGTTAGCGTTCCTGACTCCTGAGTTGTTGGTCCCGGGTTTGAATCCCGGTTCGGGAATGGATGTTTCTTTCCTTCTCGGTTCTCTTTGTGTTTCTCTGTCCTTTCTTCTGTGATGTTGTATGAATGTGGCCCGCCTTATAAGCGGATTTGTGGTGGTTTCGCGCGTGTAACGCTACTCGCCTCCGTGACTTGGTTCACAGGTGCTCGCTGGGTAACGACAAATGAGTAGCAGTTTCTGGCCTTGCTGTGGCATAGGGTTCAGTCACCCTTGTGTGCTCGTCATTGGATAAAAAAAGAATATTATAAAAAAATCCAATGCCAAACTGGCTATAAAATAGTTAGTGCCTTGGTCTTCAATTCAAATATTCGCTGAGCTGTCAGCCGAATGGTTAGCGCACTTTTCTTCGGTTCAACAATTCGTGAGTTCGAATCTCAGCTTGGGCATGGATGTTTGCAGTGGTTTGGAATCTACTTTAACCCATAGGTCTAATTAGCCCTCGTGTGCAAAAAATGACCGTTGAGCGACAAACAAACTAATCAATTCAAAGGTTCGTGTTTTCGATTCTCTCTACGGATGATGGTATTAGTAGTGATTTGAATTCACCTTAAACTGCCGATATTACTTTAAATAGCTCTCGAGACAAAAAGGTGTGTGGAGCGTGACAGTTCACAAATAGTGAGTTCGAATCCCGGCTTAACGAACAGCCATGGTGTTCACTGACGGGAGCTGGCGTACGTTAAATAAATTCTGGTTGCAATGTTCTCCAATTGAAATGATACCTCTGGGGTTGCAAGTCAAGTGTTAGGTACTTTGCTCGATTTATGAAGATTCTTTCCCGGTTGTTCCCACTAACTTGTACAGCCCATTTCAGGGCTAGGAAGAGAGAAGTTTGCTAAAGCAATAAAAACTCTCCTCTAACTTAAAAAAAAACATTAGATAAAAGTTATTCGTTTCCTAATTTTTACCGGGTACTAATAATTGAGTCACATAAAACCAAAGGCTATTTCATCCATTTTTTTGATATTTTATTTTTGCTTGTTTGTTAATGGATTATTATTAGCCAATTATTGGATAAATCATTTCAAATGTTTTTCTAATCAAATTAATAAGTCAAAATTCTTGAAAATTAATGTATTACAAAATTTATTACATATACCCTAATTTTTGTTTATAGGCTCAACTATGACCATTACTCACTTTTGAGCCCCATAATTAGTAATTAAAACTAAATTAGACTGGATAAATTAAATTTCGTATTAGTTTCTTGATAAGAATTAAGGACAAAAGGTTATTGGTATAATCTTCAGTTTAACTATTCACGGGTTCGATTCGTACTACGGAGCAAATTTTTGTAATGGGTCAAAATTCATTTAAAATTAAGAACTTACTTAATGAAATCACTCTTTCCAAGAAAATGTTAGAGTTATAAAGCCAAATTTAATTAGATCATTATTAAAAAGGCATTCTGTAATTATAATTCAATCAAATTTCTGAATTAGAAGCACAAAATTAAAAACTTTAAACATTAAAAATTTTATTATTAAATAATAATTTTTGAATGTTTCTTATGATAATTACTAAATTTATACCATCTTTATATAAATATAATTCCTAAGTTTTCAAATGAGGTTTTTATAGAATATCTTGGTAAAATTATTTCCTCAATATTTTTTAATAAAGATGATTTTCTCAAAGGAGTAGGTTATTGAAACTTTCAACACGTCAGAAGTTGAACATCTTAACAAAGAACAATTTTCTTTAGGAAAACTTTTTCTCTCCCTAAATATTTAAATGAAATATTTCCTGTTCCTGTTTCCCGATCTTTGTTTTGCTTCTTTTTGTTTTCAAAACAAACAGAGCAAAGCGCAACATAATCTCGCATAAATTGTATTTCGCTTTTCCTTCACCTGGGGTTGTTTCTAAAATAAATTTGCTCACCGCTCGGGCTTCCTCCTCTGCATTATCCCAACAGAAAAGGTTTGGTTAGTTTTGACGCACTCAAAACAGAAAGTTAAACGAAATGATAAATTGAATTTCTTTTTGCTTTTAAAAGGAACTTTTTTTTTTGCTGAAAATTCTCTGTTTAAAAACAGGAAAAAAAATGATGCATTTTAGTTTTTCCATGTATAAGTCATTTAAAAGCTTCATAGGAGCCATTTTGTTCTTAATGTCTTGGCATTTTCTTTAAAAGGAATTCTAATTTTTTAGCCTTATCTGTAACTTTTTTTTTACTGAAAATTCTCTGTTTAAAAATTTAGAGTTCTTGGTATTTAGAGTTCTTTAGAGTTCTTTTTTCGTATACTAAATTCTGTTTAAGAATTTAGTATACGAAAAAAGAATTTGGAGTTGTGAATGTATATTAAAGCTGCATAAATGTCCAACTCCAGTGGACAAACTTTTGCTTTTGAATAAATTAATCCAGATGCTAATCTTAATCTTATATTTTTCTTAATCTCTGTGGGAAAAGTTTATGAGTGAAAAAAATTATAAGTGGGTAAATTTATAAGTGACTTAAACTAATGTTCAATGTTATCATCAATTAATATACCTTGAAATATATTACATCTTTATATATATATATATATATATATATATATATATATATATATATATATATATATATATATATATATATATACAGTCAATTATTTTTAATGTAGAATAATAAATGTTTCTTATTTTCGCTTTTTTATGTACATAAATAATCCTAATACTATAACTACTACTTATGATTTTATACATAATGTCATATAAATATCTTATAAAAAATTTTGAAAAATCAGAAACTTGTGTAAAATGTGTATGTATATATATTTATAAATAAAAAAGAATATTATATTATTACTTTACGTAAAATATGGTATACTGAAAATATGGTATAAATATTATATACACATTTTTTTAAGCAAATCATTTGATTTTGGGGAAAATAGTGTAAATAAATTTTCATAAGGAGTATCGATTCTAAAATACTTGAAATATCGTAAAGATTATTAAATTAATAAATAATTATTTGTGTTTTAAAATCAATTATCTGATTTTGAATAAACTATATTTCAACTGGTATGTGCATAATTTCATCATAAATAATCATAAATCTTCTATCTTTCTTGTTAAACTAAATATAATTTTTATTTCTTTGGCTTAGAAATATTTTTTTCTTGCAAATAAAACTAATTCTGATACATTTGTCACAACAGAATATTCTTATGATTATATTCTAGACATTATTTTAGTTCTATGGTCTTCAGTTCTGTAATTTGTGGATTCAATTCCCACCTCAAGCTAAAATATTTGTAGAGATAAGGAATTTTAGTTAAACAGTATATCCATATTAAACTAACCCTTATATGTAAAAACAAATGTCCTTAGAGCAATAAGCAAACAAAACTTATGTTTTATTATTAATAATACGAAATATTTGGTTCCCAGTCCAATTATAAATGTTTCCAGTCTAATTATAAATGTTCCAATGGTTCCAGTTAAAATTATAAATAACTGTATAAGTCCTAGTTAATAGTGTCATACGACACTATACTGTTGTTGTATGACACTTTCAGTTTGTGGATTGTCTGCTTTATATATATTGTCTGCTAGTGGAATTTTTTATTCTAAAGTTTTGTTGCTAGAAGTATTTTTTTGGCAACGCTAATTTTTTTGCAGAGATTTTATTCAAATATTCAATTATTTGGCAGTAGATTCAACATAGAGATATTGGAATTTCGCTCATCGATGATTTTTTAGACCGATTTTGGTAATGTCTTCGCCTCGGTAATTTATTTTTTCTTTTGTTTTTAGTGTTTTGATTCCCTTTTCTTTTACAGAAATCTCAAAATCAATTTCCATGAAATATATTTCAAAAATGAAATCTAAATGATGATGTAAATATATGTTCAGTATAAAACTTCAAATCTGTGCATTCTATAAAATGCTGTAATAAGAATCTAGAGTAAAATAGAGTTTTTCCTACATCGTGTCTTCATTTGTGAGTATGTGAGTGAGTAAATATTATAATTTTCTGCACAGAATTTGCTGAAGCCGAAGCGATCTATTGTTAATTTACACTATTGTGCTGCTAGGAATTCCTCTTTGTTCTAGAAATCTTTTTTCTTACAATTTAAATACATTACTTAATTGACCTAAATATTTTTAGATTAAGAGCTATAGGATTTTATTCTTGATTTCGTTCTTATTTATATTTGTATTTATGAAAATGTTATACTTCAACATTAAATGAAAGTTAGACCTTGCGCTATTTTTTTTTTCAGGTAAAGTAGAATTTTTAAGGTACCCTACGTAACAATTGCATATCTCAGTTGCATAACGTAGTATCAATCATACCAAAAAGGAAAGCATATGAACGCCTTCTGCATCTTTATTTTTTCCTTCTTCGCAAGATGGCGCTGTTGAGCGGTGCTTTGAGTAATAATCCATTACAGAAATCTAGAACAGAGCGTCTTCCAGAACATATGAGGCTATAAATATCAAGAAGAAAACGCCATTACTTATTCAAGATAGATATGAGAATTTTTCAATGTGGAAAGTTCTTAAATTATTTTAGAAATACTTTATATAGGAAATCATATTTAATTTTGAGTAATATGTTCTAATGTTCTAAATGGTGTTCTAAATTTTTAGCAAAGTTTTGTGAAAAAAACTCAATATTACTTAATGTGACCTATTAGCCTACGAGCATAAAGCTCCAAAACTGTTTCTGTCAGA
Source organism: Latrodectus hesperus (assembly GCA_037975125.1). Lineage (NCBI taxonomy): Eukaryota > Metazoa > Arthropoda > Arachnida > Araneae > Theridiidae > Latrodectus > Latrodectus hesperus. The sequence goes on from JAJQOW010000265.1 coordinate 13,956, forward strand.
TATTAATTTTGGTAAAGCTCCTATTCGTTGTATTTATTTAGTTCCCTTATTTTTTTATTATTTTTATTCGTTTTATATTTTGATGTAAATAATGAAAAATAAAATTTTACAATTGGGTACCTCTTGATTTTTTGGTGATTTTTTTGACACCAAGATGTGACTAATAGGAAGGTTGCTAGACATAATCTAAACTGGGAAAAATTTTATTTCATCGTTAAATCAAGTGGTATCCAACTCCACACTAACTCCAATAATAAATATCAGGATATAAAAACCTTGAAAAAGGTTTCAATTTATGGTTTTTTTATATTGAATATATAAGTAATAAAATTTTAAGATAAAAAGAATCAATGCGTTTAGTCATTTAAATGTCATTTGTCAAATGCATGGACATTTTTTTTGCTTGATACAAATATATAAATTTTATTACAATTAAAATAAACAAGAAACACATTTGTGAAAATAAATTAATCATTATTTATCAGTGGAAATGTGAAGAAAAGGTTTACCTACAAATTTTCGTTCCCATCATCGAAGATCATATGTTTAAAGGAAACTAGTAGAATATCCCTCCTATTGGCGACCATTGCGACTTTTTTTATTGCCAAATTAAGCGCAAATATTTTAACGCGAAAATTTTCCCTGAGTTCCAAAATACTTAATTTAGAAAATTTTAAATCACATAACCGTATATACAATGTCTAAAAAAAGTATTACTAAAAAGTGAATAAAATTTTTTTGTTGGGTTTGCCTTCTCTTCAAAATAACCAGTAGAAGAGATACTTAATAACAATAATGGACTTACTTGATATGATGTCAAACTCACATGTCGAATATGCTCGGTGATATTATGGAAAAATATATAAGAAAAATATTAAAATAAATTAACAAAAATTTATAGGAAAGAGATAATAATAAATAAACAAAAAGAAATTGGAAAAAAGAACAGTTTGTGACGTAGAAAATAGAAAAGAAAAATATAAAAATAAATTAAAAAAATATATATAAGAAAAATATATAATAAATAAACAAAATAAAAAAGATATAAACAATAAACAAACAAAAAGAAATTGGAAAAAAGAACAGTTTACGATGTTTGGCTGCTGGCTACAACGAAAAACCACAACAAAGGTAAAACAAAAAGTTCGAATTGAAAGTAAAACGAAAACTTCAAATGCTGTTGCCACCGAAAATGACCATATATATAACGTAAAAACAAAATCACGAGCAATGTAAAAAAATTAAATAACCTCTTGTTTTATTAATTTAGCATATTTTAGGCACTAATATTAAATTATAAAATAATGTATTACGATTTTGAAGAACAATACTAAATATTTTAATTGAAAGGAAAAAATTTAATGAAACCAGTTTAAGATTTACAAGGTTATTTTTGTTCAGAAGTGTAAATAATTATATTTAACAATATAACAGCGCTAATGGTAATTAGAATTTAGGTGTGAAAATTATCGTTATGTTTGTGCTAAGAAATTTTGAATTATGAAAATTTACGCCTTGTATTGAACAATGCAAAGACTTACTAAAGTATAAATTGATATTAACATTCCTAATTTCTAATCTTTCTAAATTCCTAGTCGTAAAAAAGTATCTGTTAAAACCATTTTTTGTTTTAAAAATGCTTTCATTTCGAACTAAATGGTCATTTTCTTATTTCCTTAAAGCTGTGTATTAACTATACGGATTTCATATTACACCACTATATTATCGAGTTAATTATGTGAAAATATTATATAATCCATTTACCCTGATTTTGCTTGAGACTATATTGGAGTAAAAGGATTATACGATATTATTATTTAAAAGGATTATATGATAATGTCACTAAGGTTGGATGACCACGCGCAATATAAATAAATTCAATAAACAATGTATAAACATAAGAATAAATTAATGGTGTTAAATTGGAAAAATAGAAAGAAATCTACAAAATATCAAAATTTATAGAGAAAGCAATATAGGAAAATCTAATTCGAATAAATTACCAAAAGTGAGTAACAGTAAACAGAAATTTCGAGCAATAAATTAAAATTTCTAATGATTAATTGTATAGAAAAGTACTATTTATTATTATAATATTTATTTATAATAATATTTATTAATTTTAAAAAATTTAAAAAAGTAAAATAAAAGGATTTAAAAATAGACAAATGAATTTCTTACAAAAATTTCTGATACTTTAAATAATTCTAGTTTTGAAATGTCCAAATTAAAAGAACCGGAGAAATCACCGAAAAATTTACCAGAAGTAAAATATCATCAAAATGATTGTATTGTACTTAAAGTAAATAATTCTGTTATAAAATTTGCGTGCAAAAATTTCTAATTAGCAGATAATTCTTAAGATGTGAAATGTCCTTGCTGAAATAGAAAAGAATCGGAGAATGAAATAAAATTGCTGAAAAATAAAAGCTCCAAAATGATTATATGATATATAGACGAAATATTTTTTTACGTCTAATAAAAATGTACGTGCAAAGTTGTCTAATTGCCAGATAATTATATATTCGTCTTTTTATAACAGAAAAATATGAGAATGGATAAAATCGCCAAAAAATTTACAGAAAATAAAAACCACTAAATGATTATTTTTATATTAAATTATTCCATCTTTAAAAGTGTTTTTGCAAACATTTCTGATGTACCAGATAATTCTAAAGTTGCGAAATGTCCTCTTTAATAGAGGAAAAAAAATTGCCCAAGATAAAAACCAGTCAAAATATGACTATGTGATACTCATACGAATTGATTCCATAATAAATTAACAAGCAAATTTGTCGCATTTCCAAAATATATCTTAAATAATGTATCTTACTGATAACCATTTAAAAGTAATAAAGCATTCAAAATTTGATACAAGAGTATTAAACGCTAATCCATATGAAATTAAGCAGACAAAGCCATGTGTAAAACGCAGTGAAATCTGTTGCAAATTATCTATGTGAGGCTGCAGCAGAAAATAGAATTCAGCCAACTATGCTAATTGAGAGGGGGAGATAGCTAATTGGAAACCACAGGTTACAAGCAATTAGTGGGCTGACGTCACAAACAAGCTATATGAAAGTAGCTTATGCGCATGCGTCACTTAAAATACAATGTTAAATACATCAAAGAAAGTCATTAGAATTCATTTGAATAGCTTTTCTTAATTTGTATTTTAATTGCTCGTGGGATATTAATACTTTCGTTAGAAACATGACATCCAAGCTTATTTAGCAAATTAACTAATGCTGCAAAAAATAAATGTTATGAAAATTGAAAATTCTTATATAGCACCTGTGAATAAGTGCTTTCAAAGGTATGATATAATATTAAAGACAAGTGATAATTATAGTCACTAATGCGTTATTCATATTTATTTGGAATATTTAGGATTAATATGTGAATTCAGTGTTAATAATTCCAGACAGTATACAAATTTATGATTAGTTATGCTTTTAATCTATAATTTATAGAATGCTATTTAAAGAACAATGAGTAAAAACTAAAACAAAATATTTTTATGCACATTATATTTTTATGCACATTATTTTTATGCAAAATATAGTGTTCTTATATAACATTTAAAAACAGAATTAAAGTATCCCCCAACGTTCGAGGAAACTTTTTTTAAAGTTAATTTTAATTTTCTTTTATCTTATTTTCAGATAGTTATAATGTAAAAACAAAAAATTAAGGAAAATTTTAATTACATATGACCTACCTTTTGTGAAATTGATTATTGTCTGGCAAATTTTAGCGAAATTTTAACTCAGCGGCTAACACTCAGCAGAAAACTATTAATCTTAATTTAATTTTATCATAAGGTTTAAGGGACTATACTTTTTGAAATGAAATAAAATCTGAGAAAAGTATTTAACAATACAGAAAATATGGTTAGTATTTAGAAATGTGAATATTTTACAAAGTTTGGTTGAATATTCCTATTAAAAATAACTGTAAAATAACGGTAACTGTAAAATAATGCTCATATACAGGGTGACAACTTTATCGTATTGACAAAAATATATTGTATTAAACTAAAAACATGGAATTCATCTTCAAAAAACTAACTTTTCTTAAATCATTTGTTACTTAGATACAACACATTTAAGTATTTTCAAAATGGCCCCCATGGGCATCGATACAGAGCCTTAAACGTCACGTAAAATTTTCTGCAATGGGCCACAGTTCACCAGGCGTTAATTTAGACCATTCCTTCTTAAGAGTAGTCTTTAAGCATTCCAAATTTCGATATAGCTTAGTGTATACTCTTGATTGCAGAACAGAGCAAACACTATAGTACATTCGGCTTAAATCAGGTAAACAGGGGGGCACATTCCTACAGGTATGAAATCTGGAAGATTTGCTTGATACCTGTCTTGCGTTGCTTTTGCTCTATGAGAAGGAGCAGAATCTTGTTGAAGTGTCCAGATGCTGTTTTTAAAATGTTTTTGGACCTAAGGAAGTAAGATCGACTGTAAAATCTCATTGCAGTACATGATCTTGTTTATTTTGACGCCTTAATCTATGAAAACCAAAGGAGATTTTCCAGATTCACAAATGCCTTCCCAAACCATAACTGACTGTGGTTTTGCCGATCTTCTATCGTTGTGGAAATTTCGGGACGATCAGATGACCAGTAACGGTCATTTTGTCGATTATAGGATTGTTCAATTGTGAATAGTTTTTCGTCCGCGATGATGAAATGCTTCCATACGCCTTACGCAGACTTTCGAAGAACAACTCGATATCTTTGCAACCGTGTACGTTTATTTTGCCCAGTTAGTTTCTGTACTTTTCGAAGTTTATATGGCTTAAGTCCTAGTTTTTCTTTTGCTATTTGTCTAACTGATTCTCTATTGACCCCTATTTCTTTAGCTATTTTTCTCATTGCGTTTCTTGGATTTCGGTTAATTCGTTTCTTGATAATTTTGCGATTTCATATGCATTCACAGTTCTTTTTTGGTTTTCTGGGTTTATCACCGTCATGGCCAAGCTCCAAGAACCATTTTATAGTACGTGATGCCATTTTTTTGTGGATATTCAGCTTTCTGGCAATCTGAATTTGCTTTAATCCAGCCTCAAATAAAGCAAATTCTTTGTCGTCGTTGGTTTGGCATATTAATTCAAACAAGGAAATAAAAACTACATATTTTTTTTTACTAATATTAAGATCTTTTAATCAAACAAAATCATTATAAAAAGTGTTGGACATGAATTAAACCAATCGAAAGCAGTACAATTTTGTCAACAGTATAAAGTTGTCAACCTGTCTATTTAAAATTATGCTTCACATTTCATAAATAATATCTCTGAAAATATATAGGACCAATTTCATACAAATATCTTTATTATTATTTTAGATATCATGTAAGCAGAGGGGGAGGTTGGAGATTTTGTGAGAAAAAATTCCTAGAAAATCGACTTTAAAGTCATAGTTTCACATTTTTTCCGAATGTATAAGCCAAATAACGGCCTTATACTTAGACTATCAATTAACACATAGAAAAAATATAATTTAAAAAGAATGGAAGACAAAGTAAAATATCATTTTTTAACATTGCTTTTTTAAAGCTCCACTTTTATTAATTTTCAAAAAAAAAATTTAAAATTCTTGTATTTTAATTCCTATTTGACATACAGTAAAGTGAAAAATTATTTTGTAAACTGGAAAGTTCTGAGTACTAGATTCACAAATAAATAAAATTTGCACCTGTAGTCAAGAATCAACTTTTCAGCATAGGCAAATAGCTTAAATTATTTTACCAAATATCGACGTTTATTAGCTCCAATAGATAAACACATGTACAAGTTGTCTGGAAAAATTCTGTCTGACATCATTAGTTTTGTAATGCTGACTGTTATGATATTAAAAAAGGTATTAAAAGGTATTAAAAAAGTGGTTAAATGCTAAAAAAAGACAAATTAGCCTTGAAAATTGAAGTTAGTGGTCCTGCATTGAGAATAACAGTGATCTGAAATGTAACCGATAAACATGATTCAAGAAAAAGTCAATCACAAAGCTATAGAACAGCAGAAGGCCAAACGTTGGTTTGGGCGCAGTAATAAGAAATAAGTCACATCAACCAAATTGTCCAATTATTTGTGTATCATCAATATCTATCAATCATTTGTGCATGAGGTTCCACATAATTATACTGCGCAATTTGAAACTCGCATACAAGCTAATATGAGTTGTACCAAATACTTCAATTTGCATGACTGTGCTTAGAGTGTTGTCTGATATAAAACCTCTATTACTCTACTGTCTGCTAACTGTGAGAATGTCTCTCGCTAATTTGTTTGAGGCTGTTTGTTGTTAGGGACAAGGTGAAGTTCACGATCGAATGTCTGAGCATAGTGTCGAAGTTCATTTTGTTAAAAAAATCATTTCTTATATAAAGAACAAAGTATCTATTCATCACAAAGCATATTTCAAAAGCTGTTTTCTATTTCTTCAAGCTATTAACACATGAACAACAGCAGAAAAAGCAAAATGAAAAAGACTTCCATTTATTATTAGGTTAGTTTAAACCGGCATGGAGTATTTAAATTTTTAATAATTTCATTGATTAATAGAATTCTAAATTAATAATTGCAATATTTGTAAGCAATCTCTTTTAAAAGACTCTACTGCTTTGTTTACGCCAGCGAAAGTTTTTTTAATTGTTTTATTTTTTAATAATTTTTATCAGAGACTTTAAATTCTAACCCATGATACTTTTTTTATCGAAAAGCGGGCACACAAGGGTGACTGAACCCTATGCCACAACAAGGCCAGAAACTGCTACTCATTTATCGTTACACAGCGGGCACCTGTGAACCAAGTCACAGAGGCGAGAAGCGTTACCCGGGCCATACCACCACAAACCCGTTTATAGGGCGGGCCACATTCATACAACATCCCAGAAGAAAGGACAGAGAAGGAAAGAAACATCCATGCCCGAACCGGGGTTCCAACCCGGGATCCACAGCTCAAGATTTAGGAACACTAACCACTCAGCCAATCGGCCATCATGATGCTTAATTTACTAATTACATTTAATGTGTTATTGAAGCTCTTTTTGAATTTTGATAAGAAGGAATGTCTTTTTCTTTTAATTTGCATAGATTAACATATTTATTATTTCATTTTTACATATTTACTACATTTCGAAACGCTCTTACACCATCTTGAAGCATGGCGAGAACTGTTGCTTTCATTTTTAATTTCTTTTCACTTGGATTTTGTGTGTGTGTTGAGTTTTTAGATAATTATAAACATACTTTCGTCTACATCTGGCCAAGCGTTAGCCCGAATTAGAAGAAATTGGCGATGAATATATCTTCTATATCAGTTTGGTCCACTGCAGCAGCCTTTCAGGATTAGTTTCTTTTTGAGTCCTTTGAAGCTGCGTGGGCGTTTCTTTGGGAGGCACCCATTAAGGATGCTTTCAATCTCAGAGGGAGCTGAGCCCTAAAGCACACACGCAATTTGTCAGTATTTGGCAAAAGGACCTATTCTTTCATCTCGTGTCTGCCAAATTATCCATTAGGAAGTTCTCTGTCCTTAATTCTAGCTTTTTTTTATTTAAGTTATGATCACTGATTTATAGTCGAATGTCACGCCTTAAAGCTCAAAGTTGTAAAATTTATATATTTTTTTAAAATTTTGCTTAGAGTGAAGTTTTAAGTTTTGGTGAAAATATATCGTTATATTAATTTTTCAATATTTTTTTTCCTACCATTTTGACTTCTATTGCTTGAAATGGGAAACGATTTGTTGATTTTGAAGTTCTGTTTTAAGTAAATGTAGACTAATTTCTTAGCTTATTTAAGAAATGATGAATTGTTTTGTACTACACATAATATGATTTTATTGTTGATAAATAAATTAATCTTATTTATATTAAACAAATTTTCTTTAATCCTTTGTAACCTCTTATCTTTTAAAACCCTGGGAGAGATAGTTTCATGATTTTCAAATTCAATTTCTAATCGTAGAAGTATAACTGAGCTTATCCAGGAAAAAAAAAATAATTGCTTCAGGCTAAACAGAAATTTAATCAAGAAAAACTTTCTCATTAATTTCACTAATCAACATTAAAGTAACATGATGACCGATTGGCTGAGTGATTAGCGTTCCTGACTACTGAGCTGTTGGTCCCGGGTTCGAATCCCGGTTCGGGCATGGATGCTATTTTCTTTCTCTGTTCTCTCTGTGATTCTGTGTCCTTTCTACTGTGATGGTGTATGAATGTGGCCCACCCTATGAACGGGTTTGTGGTGATAAGGCGCGGGTAACGCTTCTCGCCTCCGTGACTTGGTTCACAGGTGCCCGCAGGGTAACGATAAATGAGTAGCAGTTTCTGGCCTTGTTGTGGCATAGGGTTCAGTCACCCTTGTGTGCCCGCCATTGGATAAATAAACAATAAATTAACATTGATAATAAAATGTAATTTGATAGAATTGAATTATTTATTTAAATTGCACAATTTCTTTGGAAACGAAAATTAAATAAATCGGTACCTACAATTTAAAATATTACAAACATCCAAGACATATATTGGGAATCAAACGCACGAGCTGCTGAAAGTCAAAGTATTTACCATTTGGTTGGGACCTTTGCGTTTAGTTGAAGGATAATCCTGTACCAAATGAAAAGTTCTGCTTATCGTCGTTGACACATATGGACACTGATGAATGGATGTAGCGCTAGTTTTTTTTTGAATGAACTACATTGCGAGTAAATATAAAAGCTATCCACCTGTATTCGAAGAAACTTTTTCTTAAAAGTTAATTTTCTTTTAACTTATGTTTAGATAACTTTGTTTTAAGAACATAAAATTAGCCAAATTTCATTTACAGAAAATAACCGATTGTGCAAAAATTATGCTATAGCATACTTTTTGTACAATTGGTTATTTTCTTGCGAATTAAAGTTAAATTTTAGCAACGTGGCTAATACTCTACCAAAAAATTTTTAATTTTTTAATTTAATTTGAGCATGAGATTTATATGACAATGTTCTTTGATAAGAAACAAAAATCTAAAAAAATTATTCAGCAATAAAAATATCGTTAAAAATATACGGTCATGATATATTTTATCAGAAATGGATATTTTGCCAAATTTTACTGAATATTCCCTTTAAAAATACATAGCAATAAACGAAAAAGTTCTTCATCTATATTCAAAGCTCTGCTTCATTTCAAATATAATAACACTTAAAACATATATGCCAAGTTTCATGCAAATATTTTCATTATTATTTAAGATATATTCGTAGTTTTAAAAGGGGTTTTGGAGATTTTTTGAAAAACAAAGTTTCGAGAACATCGCTTTTAAAATGATAGTTTCACTTGTGATAGTGACAATGTTGCCAATTCTTTTCAAATATATAAGCTAGATATCGTCCTCATACTTATAACTATCAGTCAGCATATTATATAAGAAAACATATCAATTAAAAATAATTGTAAAAAAATAAAAACTTTATCTTATTTTTTGGATTTAAAATGCAATTTTTTGTTTCGTTTCTTAAAAGATGCGACTGATTTTAGAATTGCTGTAACTTAATTTCTATTTGACATACAATAAAACGAAAAAACTGTTTTGGAAAATGGAAAGCTCTGAGTACTACATTCGCACAAATAAAAAAAATGACACATCTCTATGGAAATAAATTTTTTAACATAGGCGGATATCTGAAGAGTTTTCTATATTTTCCACTCCTGTGACACGTGAGTTTTCTGTGAAACGTTCTCCCAACAGACAATAGGCTACGGAAGGACGAATGCCTTACAACGGATATTAACTGTGAGCCAAAATTTGCATACTGTTAATTCGATTTTAATCCAATTAATTCTTAGAGGTAGGATTAAGAGTGAAAAACAAGGGTTTTTATCCCACAAGAACCGTTAAATAACCAAGGATGGTTATTGTGCTGTTGTTTTGCGCATGCGCTTTGGTCTGAGTGGGTGCTTGAGGGTATTCAAGATTATACAATTCATGAATGCCATCCACTGTGCATAAAAAGGTCATCTGTGAGGATGTAGATGCTTAAAGGGGTGAAGATTGCTTATGTACGGTTATTTGACTATCCATTGTCATTCTTTTGGGGAATAAATTAGTAGCGTTTATGTCAAATACTTTTATTTGAACAAAAATCAATAATTATGACAATAAATTAACAATTATGTCTTTTGCGTTTTTGTTCATGGTCTCCTTCTACTTTTCGATCAATTCTTCTTCTTCTTAGAATTGGGTTTTTATGTCATTGGGCACCTCTGCTTTTATCAGCATTTTGTACCATTAACTCCAAGCCCAATGTTTCCTAGTTCCAGTTGCTCGGGTCACCCACTTTATTAATAAAGTCCGATAACCCTTTAATGGAGTCTACATGTAACTCTCTAGTATGGATGATGCCTAAAGAAGTTAATCTAGGGAGGACAAGAGCCTCGCATTCGTAAATGATATGCTCTGCCGTTTCCTCTTGCGTATGACATTTCCAGCAGATAGGGTCTTGCTAAAACAGTCCCATCTGGTCAGAAAGTTAGTCATGCTAGGGTTAGCTTCTTGACTTTCACCAGAAGGAGATGGTTTGGAAGTCACTTCTACCTCAAGTGAAGGATTCATTGCTGCCCCTTTACAAGATTGCCTCTGAGTTCCCTTGTCTTTCTCAGCAAGGTCTATTACAGAGGCTTCACCTGCAAATGCAGAAAGGTTTGTTATATCTTGTGTCTTTTCAGCCACAAGATAACAATTAAAAAGCTCAGGTAATATAAGTCAAACCAGCATTGCCTGAGTTACTGGGCAATGCAAATTACTCTAGAAGTTCGCCAGACAGCTAGAGGCTCCCTTAAGACACCATTACCGCGGTGCCAATTAGCCCTAGGCACGGGTTGCATAACACCAGGGTTTACGGGAGCTGGTTCACGGCCTCTGATTCTATATTCAAGACTATCCTGTCATTCCTACAGGACATTCGGCGATCCACCACCTACCGACGCGCCTGGTGGCTGCTCAAGCCCCAGGAAGGTACGCGAACCCCCTGGTTCCAGGTTTCGATCAATTAGTCGATCCCGTTCTGCTAAAAATCAACCAGTCTGGTATCGAAAAAGTAGTTGAGCCAGCTTTTATAGTCCTCTTTATGGTCTAAGGTAGCACCAATCATTTGGTTCAACAGCAAGCGGAGAGATGGTACTTCGTCGGTGCAAGTTCCGGAGAATACAGTGGATGCTCATGGACCTCCCATTCGAACACTTGAAGTGCTTCTTTGACGACTTGTGCAACATGATGCCTGGCGTTGTCATAAAGAAGAATGGTTCAGTTTTGTTGATGAATATTTTCAGTCGAACAGCCTCCTGTGACACGTGATTTTGGTTCTCTCTGTGAAACGTTCTCCCAACGTTCTCGTTCTCTCTTTCTTGCAGAGTAGCTGGGCAGTATTAGAGCTTCTTGTTGACTGTGCTGTTCTTTTCGAGCATTTTCCAGTACAACACCCCCACCCAGTCCCAACAAACGCCAATTTGGTTCTTTTTTTTTTCCATTTTGAAGCCAGCACCCCATTTCCGTGCTGTAGGCTTGCCTATGACACTTTTTCAGCACACATTGTAAGTGTCCCGGGTTGCTATAGCAGCTTTTTGGCCTCGATGAATTGTGAAGAAGAACAGGTGTCGAAAATGCTGCTTTTTACCTCCTGGAAATTCTATTTCTAAGTCTTAAAAGTAATAAAAAATTAAATTACTCAAAAAGAAAGATTTGCACAGTTTCATAGAGCAGAAGTTTTGGTTTGTTTTGTTGCTCAACGGTCATTTTTTGCACACGAGGGCTAATTAGACCCATAGAGCAAAAAAAAAAAAAGGATCTCTATCGAATGAATAGAATACCATTATTTAAACATTGAAAAAATCATTGTAAAACGAAAGAAAATATAGAAACGCCATGAACTTATTACGCAACCTAATATATCATTTATTAATTTGGTGTTAAATATAGTTTCACTATCATTTGGAAAGTTATTCTAGTTAGAAAAAATGCGTGCAAAATTTCGGTTGTTTTCCCTTTTTCGGAGCACCACATATTTAGCAGGTTTAAATTAGTACTTACAACGGAAATTATCTCCAATCGAAAAAATTATGCAACTAAATTTTTTCGTAGAAATATATAACTGATTTGCATTTAAGAATCGTAAAATGCTTTAAAACTTTACATAAATCATAAAATATTTAAACATTTTATATTTTGACTTTTTTATTTTAATTTCTGAGAGTAAATAGTAATTCTAAGGTTTGCATATGTCAGTTTAAGCAATTTTCAGGAATGGGGAAGTAACTCCGTTTTTTGACCTGCTTTAAACTTTTATCTTGATAATTACTTCCATTATGCCGCTTATCTGTGAAATTATCGATCGTAAGTTTTCTGAATTTTAAAAGATAATTCTACTCACGTAAATCTTGAGAGGTAATTGTGAGGTGCCATTTACTTTTACAAATTCCTTTTTGTCACTGTCATCACCAGAACACTCTAAGTAATTACGCCAAATATGTTTACAATGGTTAAAAACAAAAAAATAATGATAATGGATAATAAAAAGGGTGTAACATAAATTTTAAAATATCAGAAGCGCTTTAAAACATTTATTATTGAATTGTTAAGTATCTTGAACAGTTAATCCACTAAAATTACTTTTATAAGATTTGTTTGTGCCATTTTTTTATAACTTTTTCATTCAAGAATTAATTCAACTGGCACCTACAACTTAAATAGTATTTCAAAAACTATTTCTATTATACAATTTCGATTTGTTTGACATTACGTAGTCGGCAGGCTAACACAGCAAATCACTTCTCGTAAATTACCTTCCTAGAGAATTTTTTACAGGCAGCATTCGAGTTTTCCAATTAAAAAAACCTGAAAAATTCCCAAGCACCACCCCAACAGATGTTGTTATAGAAGACGAAAAATACAACTTCTGCCATTCAAAAGTAGCTGGAATCGAACTTATGTTTATGTTTAGGAGTCTTTGTAGTCATATTTTGCACTGATAGCTAAATTAGACAAAAATCTACAGTTTTATGTGGACTCTGAACTCCTACGAACAGCAAACATTGAGTTGGGATTTGAACCCATGTATTATTGATCCGAAATCTGGAAAACTAGCCTTTCGACTGCCAATTCAGGATTTGAAGTTGATATCGAACCAATGAACTGAAGAGCTATGCCGCAGGGTGCTAAAAATTCAGTTTCCATCTCAACTTTTTTGAAAAGAACCAACTATTTATGGAGGTTATATTTTTCGCTATTATCGGTAACAACTGTCAATGGATCTCTGCAAACGACACCCAAAAATTCCTAATATTGAAACCAATATAGAGAAACGTAATCCAATATTGAGAAATATAAGATTTAATTTAAAATTTTGATAGTATAGAAACAACACTTTAATACGAATCGCTTAGAAACATTTAAAAGATATAATTTGTCCTTGTTTCCGAATTTAAATGAAATTCATTTTAAAAAGGGTTACCTAAAAAAGAAGAAAAAAAGAAAGTTACCTTTATTTAATGTTTGTACATACATTGAGTGAAAAGCATTCAATTTGTATAGCTTCATCAAAATCTTAATAATTTATTTATCATATTAATTTATGTGAATAATGGCTGGGAATTTGTGAAATATATATAATTTAATTCATCCGTATGGTTTTTAAATATTTATTTATATTAAGTATAAATATATTTAAATTTACAGAATCATTCAATTCTCTAGCAATTTAAGATACCTCATACAATACGTTTAATATTTTAACGAAAAGAAATTAAACATTTTAGCATATCAATTTAAGTTTCATAACTGTAATTCCAGATTATAGAACATTCCAAAAATATTTTTTTATATATTTCGATTTTGTAGTATAATTTTCCAGAAAAGGAAAATATTAATACTTAATTTTAATGATTAATAAAACTTAAATGAATTTTTGCTTAATTTAAATGAAAAAATTTATACATGAATGTTCGCGAATAATTTTCAACATCTGTGTCTGCACGAGGTGTTAATAAACGTTACAGTTTTGAAATGAGTGTTAGATATTTTTTTGCATAAATTTGTTTTTCAAATTGTATGATACCATGATATTAGATAAAGTTGAATTATATGATTAGAGAAAAATTAGCAAACGATATTTCTAATTTAATTTTGTAATCATTCTTGAAATAAAACAATCTCGGTTTGCCTGAAAACTGTTTATAAAGGTATTCATAATAAAACAGAGAGCAACACAAAAACGGTTACAAAATATACAAAAGAGGACAGAGCACTGTAATTTACAATATATTTGTAAACAGTAATCTTTAGCTTCTCACTCTGTCTCCATCCTTTTGTCCCTCTCTCTTTCTCTGTCTCTCTCTTTCTCTATCTCCCTCTCTTTGCCTCTGTCCCTCTCTCTCTCTCTTTTTCTATCTCACTCTCTTTGTCTTTGTCTCTTTCTTTATCTCCCTCTCATAGTTTTTCTCTCTCATTAACGAACTTTATAGCAGTACAATTCTACTCTATTACAGTTGCCATTCTTTGACATCTAAATAATTGTTTCCTATCTAAGTATGATAAAATAATTACGCTGCAATATTTATCAAAATGATTATTCATGCCAATTCAGTAAAGCAAATAAAACGATCAAAAATTCCTTTGTTTAAATAAATGATAGGTTTGTCCATCTAGCTGTATTTTCTTTTTATTAATTACTGCTTATTTGATCTGAATCTTTATTTTGAAGTAAGTTCTGAGCTCTTACACATAACAAAACTAGCGATGAGAATCAAACCCCTTGACTGTTGAATCGAAGGCTGAAGCACGAAGCATTCAATTGGCATTTCTGTTGCTGACGTGAGAGTTAATTGCGTATATGGGAAATTTAATAAATAAAAATTTGTCGAAAACTAAGGCTGTTCAGACAACGTGAGGATAAATACATGATATATAAATATTTTCTTCCTAGTTAAGAGGCTTCTTAACGAGAAATCATTCAACAAGAAACAAAAATTTAAATTGGGTAAGAGACAGTCATTCCGGATGTGACGATCGTATCCTCCAATTGTTGAACTGATCCCAGTTTTTGAAATGATTCCATTGTTGAGCAATTGTTGACCAGTTATTCAACCTGCATGAAATTGTCGCAACCACAGAAATTCTCTTGGATATTATGTACAGGCATGCTTTACGTAAGAGATTAAAAAAAATATAAGGCATCGTATGGAGATTTTTTTCTGTTTGATGAATACTACAAACTGGTATTCTTCATTTCACCATTTATTTTTAGTGTTAGACTATATTTAAATAAAAATTAAAGGAATTGTAGACTGTTGTTGTTGTTGTCACTTATAACACTTGGACAAGCTAAACTTGCTATGCCTAAGCGAAATTAAGTCAGTAGGGTGCCTTTTTCATTAAACAAGGGTACCACGAAGATGAAAGTATGACTTTGCTTTAAGATTCCTCCGATAGATGGCACCACCAAAAAATCCATCAATTTTGACAATGAACTCAAGGGGGAGAAAATTTTCTTCAGACAATTAGATCCATCGTAACTTCTCAACGACCTACTACAGGACTTTCTATTCCACAGATTTAACAAGAAAGTATATCGCATTTAGGTCTTTAGCGGCATTGGGACTCGAACTTCGCTCTTCCGGCCCTTCTGCATATTAATAATTATATTACAAAGAAGTCAAACTGTTGGTATAAGATGCAGGATTTAAAACAAAATTTATAATCATTATATTAGTATCTTAACTACTTTTCTTCTACCTAATCAAAAGAGGAAAATGGATGAACGTTTTAAGCAAAAATATGAATTCCTTTCAAATGATAAAATGTGGAAGTCTTATATTTCACCTATCCCCATAGACAAACTTTGTGCTGTTTTTGCAGGAAACTTTCGACAAGATATAACTTAAACACTTGGACAGCATTAATGCAGTTGATGATGATATTTTCCAGGTGAAAGCCTGGCAACTTATACTGCCCCTGACTCAATGACTTTCAATTCCAACAATTTTACCACGGTTGATTTCATTGGGCTGCCAAAACCCTTATGGCAGATATTGCCATAGACTGTCGTAGAAGAAAAAACTATTTTATTATAATTGTCATATGATAATTTTATTTAAATTTTTATAATATATCTAAGTTTATGTCGGAAATGTTTTTATATCATGTTATTTTGTCGAATAACTAGAATTGTTATTTGTGTCAACTTCAATAAACTCAGAGAAATATAGTGTTTTCTTATTCGATAAAATGGTTAGATTACTTATTTGAGGTTTTTAACCACTTATTTGGCTGAATTTCTGTTTTCGTAATTTAAATTGATATACCTTCTTTGTCCTCTTGTGTGTGTTTAGGGCTACTGTTACTATCTCGTTGCTACAGATATACAAAATGTAAAAAATATTTGTATTTCAACTTATCTATATTCAAGAATCTAAAAATATCAGCTGAAATTTTTTAATTTTTTGAGATCAAGTTGCTGCTGGTGTTCTCTGTTTCATTTATTGCATTAAGAATTTAAGAAATGATGCAAACCTCTAAATTACAAATAATTTATTAAGAAAAATATAGAAAATAAACAAGTTAAATTTTATTGTAAAGAAATTCCATTTTATCGTAATATTATGAAATTCAATATTTAGTTCTTCAGGAACAAGATACTGAAAACTAAAATAAATATAGATAATTTAAACAATACATTGTTAGATTATTTTGCATATTTCATAGACTTATGTATCTCCAAACAATTTGCCATGAATCTCAGTTTTATTTTTTGAAAGTAAAAGTCTCAGTTTTAGTGAAATCTAAATTTTTTTTGAAAAAGACTATCATAATAAAAAAAATTGGCTTTACATTGTTAAAGAATAAGCCGGTAAAAATATCTTGTCACTGAATTCATGTAAAAATTCACTGTTAGTCAAATCAAAATGATTTTGGAAAGCTATTTATTTAAAACTATCCAAAATCATTTGTTTAATGCTGAAATTCGCAACTAGTTTTTTTCCAAATCTTGCTCTAAATCTTTAGTAAGTGGTTATTTCAGGAAAAAGCTATTTCAATGCTTACAAAAGCGGAACATTAACAGTAGTGAGTTAATTTTCAAAGTATAGTAGGAAGCTAATACCTTTTCTGAATTTCCGACATCAATCAATCATCTAACTGTCTTATGTCCATAGGTTTAGACGTACGGTATTTTGGTGATTGATGATGCAAATATTTGTTGTAACGGTATTTGAATGATGTTGATCAATTGAGACTTATGGAATAGGTTGCTTATACAGAACGCATTAAAGGAATCTTGCAAATTCTTATTTCCATCGTTCTGGATAATGATGATTTAAATATTTCAGAATGATTTCGATTTTATTGTTTTTGTTGATGAAAGTCAAAGCTTTTTATGATATCGTTATTTTTTTATGCTTTTTAATCGCTTCCAAATGATACCATTAAAACGCTCTCATGAATTAAATTATTAAGAGTCACATAAAATATTAGCGTTTCTGAAATGGTCGATAAAAACAGAAGAGCTATGTATTTAAATTGAAAGTGATTTTTAATAAATTATTTCATATTTAAAGTCAGTTCTTCGATTTGTAAACTGATTTTTGTTGCTGTTACTTAAATAAATGGTGTTTCTAAAATAATTTTAAAATAAACTGAAGCCAAAAGGTAAAGGAATGTTTTTCAATCATTTATAAAATGTTGACAGCGTATTTTCAACTCAAAGAGTAATTTTTACTATCAGATAAAGTATTGGCTTTTCTAAAGCTCGTGAATTGGAATATTTAAAGTCACATAAAATATTAGCATTTATAAAATGGTTAATAAAAAAAGAGGCAATGTGAATTTAAATTGAAAGTGATTCTTAATAATTTATTTCATATTTAAAATCAATTTATTGATTCGAAAACTGAAATTTGTTGATGTTACTTAAATAAATGGTGTTTTTAAAATAATTTTAAAATAAATTGTAGTCAAGGAATGTTTATCAATCAATTATAAAATATTGACAGCTCGTTTTCAACTCAAAGAGTAATTTTTACTATCAGATAAAGTATTGGCTTTTCTAAAACAATTGGTTAAAAATAAATTGTTGTAATGCAATTGAAATTATTGAGTGATTTTTCAATAATTTCCCCAGTGTTCACAGCTATTCCCATTAAAAGTGATTGTTTTCTTCTACTGCCTCATAAAGCGTTGGAGCTTCTAAAGAAATCAAATGAAAATAGATTAGCTCATTGCTTTTAAAGTTAAATGAGTGATGCATCATAATATTTTTTACGATATGTGTCTAATATTAGTTGTGATAATTTCTTAAATTCCTACACTAGTTCATAAATAAAGTTCAAAAATTTATTGATCATTCAAGGAAAGGGAATAAATATTTTGTTAAATTACTTTTTCTTCAAAAAATTGAATAACAATTTTTTAGTAAAGGAACATTTTATATATATAACAATGAATACTAGTAGAAAACTCTGCTAACTATTATCTAAAATTTTTTTCCAACGGCGGGCACACTTGGGTGACGAACCCTATGTCACAACAAGGCCAGAGACTGCTACTCATTTGTCGTTACCCAGCGGGCACCTGTGAACCAAGTCACGGAGGCGAGTAGCGTTACCCACGCTATACCACCACAAGCCCGTTTATAGGGCGGGCCACATTCATACAACATCACAGAAGAAAGGATAGAGAGAACAGAGAAGGAAAGAAACATCCATGCCCGAACCGGGGACCAACAACTCAGGAGCCAGGAACGCTAACCACTCAGCCATCGGTCGGCATTATCTTAAATTAAAGTTATTTGATAAAACTTATTGTTCTTACTTATGAAACTTGAACAAACCAATCTCGCTATGCCATTGGCTATGCGAATTTAAGTCAGAAGGGTATATTTTTCGTTTAACCAGAGCACCACGAAGGAGAAGTACGGCTTCGCTCAAAAATCCTCCGATAGATGGCACCATCAGAAGATCCACTCCCTCTATTTTGACATTGTTCTGTAGGCAGTGATAGAACTTGCTCTTTCTATATGGCAATATTCTTCCAATGAGAAATTCACAGAAAGATGAGATATTATTATTAAGGATAAATCTGATTTTAAAGAGTAATTACAAAGTTTTTGTTTTTATTTTGTATGAAAAAATGTTTCGTTCTTTCTTCCTTGGCATTTAAGATAATCCTAATAATTTGTTTTTATCAAAGTACTTATATAACTTTAAATAAATTTTAAACAATGACTGTCTGGTTAATTTGCTAATGATGCATACATATTTAAAAATGAAAAAAAAAATAAGTTGTTGTTTGAGAATTTCTGCACCAAAATTGAAAACTGAATAAAAAGTGTATGCACTGAGCATAAGAAAATAATATCCACTTTCATTGCCCATAGCATGACAACCAAACTATTGCAAGGCACTTTATTTTCCTTATGGGTTTATTTTTCATCACCGCATTCTTATATTAGCAAGGGAGAAAACTCGGAAAACTCTCAATCTCCCACTGAGCAGCACATAAAAAAGCAGAAATGGGATACCCTTTACGTGTCATTTAATAGGGAATAGAATCGAACTCAGGAATTTCAACTTCCATTATCGTGGTCTTAGCACAATGCTATATTCAGTTCAGAAGTTTTTAAGAAGCTCGATTATTTTTAATTAGAGTATAGCTAATTGAGTGCTATGTAAAGCAATTATTATATTTATTACTCATTATGATATTTATTAAGAACCGTGTATAAAAGAAATTCAAGTGTCACAAGGTCAGAAAACTTTTGAAGATCTACCCTGACGGACGTGAAATCAGATATTTAATCTCCTTTTTTATCTCTTTATTTACTACTGAATAAGCTCATACCTTAGACCTTATTTCCTTAATATATGGTCAACGCACTAGAATGTGGTTTGAAAGGTTGAAATAGATAAAATTCTAACCTGTTTGGTTAAACCATCATCTTGACTTTAATCTATGCTAGTTCAAATTGTAAAATTTTTGAATTTAAACATTGTCTTAATAATTCCTCGGAACACTCAAGTATTATCTTAAATTTGTTGTAAATCCCTTTATAAAGTAGCTTCATGAAGTTTATAGGAAAATTTAATTCTACTTGTGCCTACCTACACATAATTTTCTATATATATATACTTTAGTAGAACTGCTTATACTAACTTAATATTCCTCACTATACCATCTTAAGTGCTGAATACATAAGTTCAGCATTGTAGTAATTTAATAGCTTTTTAAAGCTTTCCTTTAAACTGCTTTTGTAATATATCCTAGTCTACAGAAGGAGTATTTGGCGACATTTAAGATTCACAATGATTGGAGCTAATCGCCAAGGATTCCTAGTCAATTAAAGTAAACCTATAATATGAAAATCTTCAGTACATAATCTTGTCGAACTAAATGGCGTGCTAAGACAATTTTAATAAAGTAATGTCATTAATGAATTTAAAGACGCATCACGTGTCAGTGTATGGGCTTAAATCCCTCGTTACTTAGCGATAAAATTCGAAAATTAATGTTAAATTGTTTGATTTAACAAACCGAGTTTGCCTATGAATAACATTCAAATCTACATTCAATTTCTTTTATATCTCAGCATATTATTCTTGATAAATTAAGAGGAGTTTATTTTTAATGATATATATTTCATTAATAACGTGTTTTGTTTCAATTTCTGTTGTTGTTACGGTTAATTGATTATCTGTAATTGTTTGATAGTTTATACTTATATACATAGCATAAAATATGTTTTTCTTGAAAAACACACATCCTCCCATGTTAAATTTCAGAAAACTAGTCGTTCATCTTACTTTAGCAATAGTTATGTTGTATATACGATATATTAAGAATATGTTATCGTTTTTAAATGCAGAGATAGCGGTGTTGGTGAAGCTCGGTGTCTTAGTGGCAGCGTTTCACGCTCCCATGACACAGGTCCGAGGTTCGATTCTCGGGCTGGGCAAGGTCGACTCAGCCTTTCATCCCTTCAGTGGGTCAATAAACCTAGTACCAAGCATGCTTGGGAACTAAACGCTGGGGTTTACACGTTAGGCTGACCACCTAACTGGCACATATGCTTCACACCCCAGGGCCTCCGTCACGAAAACAGTTATGGGCACTGTAGGCCTTGGCCCACATGGGCTGTCGTGCCATGGAGTTTAGTTTAGTTTTAGCGGTGTTGGGGGCGAGCCCCACAGACTGTACCTTAAGATGAACGAGTTTTGGAATACTCGTCTAGCTTCAAGCACCTCTCCATTTTGAACCACAGTCAGGTGACGAGGTCACGTCTGAGCTGGTACCCTCATATCCACACCCCCATCACATTAATAGAAGGAATTTGGATGTCACAGGTAAACGTGAGCCCACCCCCAACCCACGGAATTCCAGCAACCCAATCAGAGTACGTAGTCACGCTCCCAACCACTATCCGCGTTTATACATAATAAAATACTATAAAAATAAATTTTTTATAGCAGCCACAACAAATGATTAAAGTCTCTAGTCTCGTTTTTAAGAAGCACGGGGTTGTATTTCATTATACTTTTGAAAATAAGAGAACTAACTTTAACTAGAGCTTTCTGTTTCGTCATCTGCCGAGATAAGAACATTGGAACCGAATGGAGTGTTTGCGGTAGAGTAAGAAGAAGGTCTAGTTTCTCTTCGATTACCAGAGATAACTGAAGTCCCGCTTCCGCGATTGATGTAAAAAATATATCTTTTAAAAAAATGGAAAAATGCCTATGTTAATGTTTGTCGGTTAATGTGTAATAAATGTGCCGTCAAAAAGAAATGTGTTTTGTGTTATTCAGCTATTTTGGATGAGGAAACCGTCACAACACTGAAAGACCATCGTACTCATATGTCCTATGATCTTGGTTGTGGTTTGTTTGAGAATCGACAACCGCTTTTTATACACGGTATTTTATTAAATTGAAGCGTACAGTTTAAAATGAATTTTAAAATATTCCCCACATGTTTCCTTAAATTAAATCAAACCTAGGAACTTGTGAACTGAAGTGAAAACATAATATCCGTCCGTTAACGTGACACAATGGGGGAGAGTTTAAAAAATAATTTGGTTTGGTTTGTTCGTCTCTTAAGCATTATTTTTGTAAACCAAAAGTAATTGAATCATAATTTATAGTTTTCAAAGTAATAGTGACTTTAACGTTTAAGTTCTGAATGGAATACAGAAAACTAATTCTGTTCCAAAAGAGAACGAATTTTGGTGACGACCTTATATAACTTCAGCTGCAGTGTAGGTTTGAAAATATTTCAAGGATTGGTATTCTATCAGATACTAGGGGTGCTGTTTTGACCACTGCTTTATCTGAAGCTCCTGTGTCAGCTGATATTTTAAAGATTCGTCTCGTCTTCAATGATTTAATTGGAAAATGTAAAGGGGTATCATTGCTGCTGATAACAGCACCCAATGGACTCCAGTGAAATGAAACAACTGATTCTCTGGTAAAGAAAGCAACCGAAAGTCTACAAATAGCAGGTAAGTCAATTCCTTTTTATACCACCAAACGGTTAATTATAAAAATCTTTTAGAGAAGATTGCTGGAAAAACATAAGAGAGGCAAACAAAAACATGAAAAGAGTCTCTGAAATAAAAAATATTCCACTTTGTCCAATGGACAGACTTGTTGTCATTTTTGGCCCGCAATGGCCACAATTATCTCTCTAAGTATCTACAGCATATAAAAATGCTGTCAAGTCCTCTTTGTCAACTGTGCAGCATATGAGAGGAAATGGATGTGAACCATTTGATTCGTTGCCCAGCACTGAACTCGGACACTTGTGGGCGACATACTGGAGAGGTCGGCAGAAGATGAATGAGTTATAGATTTACTGTGGTTTCAGTTTTGTTATCTGAATTCATGTATAGAATTAGAACAAATAACAAAAATATTTTGAGTCTGAATACTTTAGTTATTTTTTCTAATTTCAATGTTTGTTATTCTGACTATTATCATGTTCTAATTGGCAGTTAGAAATAAAAAAGGAAAACATTAAATTTAATATATATTTCAAAGCTATTTAATTCCTTTTGCTTATTTAACTTAATATTTATTCCAAAGCAGATTGAGTTGAATCTGCCTTTACACAAAAATTACCATTCACTTTGATTTTCTCTTATAATTGGAGTTTTAATTTATGAATAAAGATACTAAGAATACTGTGCTGATATACAGTGTATAAAACGAAATTCTTCTTTGTTGTTTTTTTGGTTGACCTGTCTTAAATCCCATAAAATGTACTGTCCATAAATAATGAATTCCTTTTGATGGCATTGAAAAGATTCTTGAGATAATTCTCTCAGCTCACCGATTCAATACATTTGATAATATCTTCCTAAATCTTATAAGTCTCATGAGGTTATTTAAAATTAATTATATTGCTTTGAGGTTGTCGTGTGATTTTAAGATAATCATATCCTCTTCGGCCCCTAATCTATTATCTAGCCGTTATGTAGTTTTAAAGTAAATTTAGGAGTTAATATTAAAGAATATAACTAAAAGACATAAAATACATAGGCATTGATAACTTATGATAATTAAGTTTTAACTTTATATTCCATAATGGAAATTCCAACCACATTAACAGAAACATTTAGTTTGCATAGTAAATCCAGCAATTCTTTATATTTTTATTGTATAATGACCACCTGTTAGGATTTTGCCATTTTCAGTAGTATAAGGAGTGGAAGCGATGACATCTTGCATCTGATTTAGCACCCAGAGGGTGTGCCATCGAACCCTGAATTTGGGTCTTCGTAATTTAGAAACAGAGACCAAGTAAAATACTTAATAGTTGGCCTGCCACCCCAAAGGTATTATTTCACATTCAGGACAATATGAGAACGACTAATTTAACGTATCTCTGTTGCCATTGGCGAACACGACGGATCCTCAGTTGGGTTTGGATTCGAACTCACTATCTTTCGGTATTGATAACGAACACTCTAATCTTACCAGATCACCACTGCATTGTGTGAGTGTATATGTGCAGTTTCTTGTAATATTGCGACCTCAACATATTTCACACGCAGCCATTAACGCGCATGATGAATCTTCCTTTCGCTAACGAGTACAAACTACCTAACCAGCCTGACCAACACGGCTCGTAAGAAGTTTTCTCCAGCTTAGTTTTTAATTTCGATCCTCTTCTATAGGAAGAAGAGCCTTGGAGACTTGGCTGTTAGGACTCACTTAACTATTTGGCTGCCAGTCTGCAATTCTTTATAAATGGTGTAAATATTCTTTCTGGTGTATTTAATGGTGGAACATGATTAAGTGAAGAGGAAAGAAGGCACGTTTGTGTTCAGAAAGTAGTGGGTTGAATAACTTTTCCACCTCAAGTCTTTGTAAGGTTATAAACTTTAAGAATTCTAAGGTTTATTCCCTACCAAGAAGGTACCAGACCAAGTATCCATCTCATAAGCTGTCCTTAGCTTCATCCATTAGCTTACCGTGACCTAGTGGTAAAATTACGCTCTTAAAAGTAGATCTCTGGATTTGGTTTTAGCCAGTGTTGAACGACAGGAGGGTTTTTTCTTGCCATTGCTTTCTGCAAGCGAGTGCTTGAGAGTCTTCCGTGTGTTCTTGGTAGCCGCACGTAATTAGACCCATTATCTGTGATGGAAATGTCCTTCTTCAATCGAAGGTGAAAAATAACAGTATTTGATATTTTGATTAATTTCGTAGAACCATTTAGTGACTTTATGGCTTACACAGTTAAAATGGAATAGTACCCAAAGATTTCTGGAGACAATATTCTATGAAATTTAAGATGAGGTTTAGAAATGTTAATAAAGAATAAAATTGCTGGCATTTGCCTTTAACTGTGTTTAAATTCTACATAAATTACTAAATTTATCTACTTTTAAACTAAATTAAGTAATATTTTTTCCAATTTAAAATTTTAAATGTTGTTTTCTTCTTAAAACTAAAGATATCTGTGTGTATACCTTGTACACACACATATATTAATTTAAAAATCTATTTCTTCTGAGCTCCAGTGGCTCAGTAGCTTCACGCCGCTTCCCGTAAGCTCAGCAAAGTGAAGCATCATCGTATACTCTCCTTCACTGGGTTGCTGGAACTCCGTGGGTTGGCGACATGTCCATGTTAATCTGTGACGTCCAAAATCCTTCTGCTGGTGTGGCGTGGATGTGGAGAGGAGGGTGTCAGCTCAGCTGTGGCCTCGTCACTTGACCGTGGTTCAAAATTACGAGGCACCTTAAAAAAAAGCAAAGTCGTATTTTCACCTTCGTGGTGCTCTGATTCAAAACGAAAGAGGCCCTCTTTTGACTTAATTCGCACTGCCAAAGGCACAGCGAGCTTGACTTGTCCAAGTGTCATAAGCAACAACAATATATTTCTTCTATAAAAATCATCGCGCAATTTGAGAAATATATATTTATTGTCAAATTTAAACAATGACATATGTTTTATAATACTGGATTTGCTTTGTTTTAATATTTCAAACTTTTCAATTGTGGACTTATGACGACATAAAGGGTAGAACAATAGTTTTTGAATAGAAAGATCCCTGGCTCAATATCAGCTACTGTTAATCAAAAGAAAATTTGTACGCATTTGCATCTGTCATAACAATTGTTAAAGAAATTTTGGACTTTATATGATAAGTGAGCATCAGTAGTTTACTTTTCTTTTCTAAGGACGGCACTGGGTGTCTAGCCCTTCACCACAACAAGGCCGGTAACTGCTACTCATTTATCGTTATCCGGTAGGCACCTGTGAACCAAGTCACCGAGGTGAGCTGCATTACTCACCTCACTCCACCACAAACTCGTTTATAGGGTGGACTTAAGGCAGGCCGCAAATTCCGTAGACAATCCGATTAAGACACCGTCTTATAGTAGACAAATGCGGTCTCATCGATGTCTTAATGTGACGTAGCTAAAACGTTGCATCTGACGTCATGAAATTTTAAACCAATGAGAGCGCTGTCTCGCGGAATGTTGCCAGATATTTCAAACCTGCTTGAAATCTAGAATCGTTTCGCGCTCCACCCCTTTTCTGATGTAACTAAGACATTAATGACGTCATTTGATCTGATGCGATTCTCGCGAGACAAGTCTCATGCGATCATCTATGAATTTGCGGACTGCCTAATTCATTCACTATTTAAGGAGAAAGTACAAGGAAACTGAGAGAGAGAAGGAGGGAAGGAACATCCATGACCAAACCGGGATTCGAACCCTCGACCAACAGCTTGAGGGTCAAGAACACTAACAACACCGCCATCACTTAGGAGTCCTTCTGTAATACCTCTAACTGAAATGCATCTTTGCTGTTGTTTAAATGACTCACAACAATTTTTAATTGTTTGGCTATACATTTTCATTTAAGTCTTTGAAACCATATCAACAGCAATGGTAATAACCAGTGTTACATATACCTGTGACAATCGAATATTTATTAAAATATCAAACCAGCCAGCCACTTCATAAAAATACTGTATTAAGAATCTCAAGAATTTGACAGTTTCTAAAAACAAATTTCAAGAAGCGAATTAGTTAACAATCTTGGAATTCGTTAATAATCTTAATATTTTGCTCCTCACTTGAAAGGGCAAATGGCTCCATCATTTAATTATCCTGATTCCAATCAAAGTTATGCTTTCGACAATGCTTGCGACACTTTTGATCGAAATTTAAGATGACAAATCGCTCACTTGCCATTAATGGGTTGCGACTGACAAACGGGTCATCCTGAATAACTTAATTAATAACATTATATCTGGATCGAGAATAAGAACTTAGTAAATAGTAATTTTCATAAAAGCGTCTCGAAATGGAGAGTTTCGTGCTAGAGAACTTTTTTTTCCCTCAGTAGATTTTTTATTTAAAAAAAAATGAAAATTTAGAAACCAATTAATTTTTGCTTCCATCAACTGGAATATCGATTCGAAGATTTAAGATGAAATTAATCGATATTCATGTTCTAGTGTAAATATCAAGCACTTTTGCATTAAAGGGAATTTTTTTTCTTCTCCAAACAGAATTATTTTTTTCATGGTTTAATTAATTTACATTAGAAAAAAGAAACATGAAAGAGCTACTGTTTGAAAGATTTTCTTATTAAAATTGAATTTCATTCATTTTTGTTTCATTAATTTATTTATGGTGTAAATAAAAAAAATGAAAAAATTAAAATGATTTTCGCTACAACGATTGTTATTATTTTTAATATTTCTTATTCTTAATATATATTTCTTTGAACTGTTGAGACTTTCGCAATTTTTTTTCATAATTACTTGTGAAGTGAATAAAAGTAAAAAAATTACTAGATACAAAAGTGTCCATATAATAAGAACTATATGGATACAAAAAGTATCCATATAATTGAAAAATTTATATATATATATATATATATATATATATATATATATATATATATATATATATATATATATATATATATATATATATATATATATATATATATATATATATACATAGTTATATAGTTAAAAGTATATTTTATAAAATACAATAAATAAAATGAAACAAAATACAATGAAAAATGCCAAATGGAGAATAGTACATTGAAAATATTCTCCATTTGGCATTAATATTTTGGCATTAATAATTTGGCATTAATATTATTATATGTACTGTTCTCTATTTGGCATTTTTCATTGTATTTTGTTTCATTATATTTATTGTATTTTATAAAATATACTATTAACTATATCTTAGTAATACTATTCTAGCCGCTTTTGCGCTAAATGTATTGCTAAACTTAAATATTTTATATATTCTTGTGCTTTTTAGTTCTATATCTAACTTAGCATTTATATTTATATTTATATAAACCCTAATTATATATATATATATATATATATATATATATATATATATATATATATATATATATATATATATATATATATATATATATATATATATATATATATATATATATATATATATATATATATATATATATATATATATATATATATATATATATATATATATATATATATATATATATATATATATATATATATATAATTAGGGTTTATATATCCATTAGTTTGGTGATTTATACGAAACATTTATTGTTTTAGATATTTATAAGTGTCAAGTGTACAGAAGTATATATGGTCTATAAAAAGAATTATATTGAAAAAATCACAAAATTAAATAATTTTCATTAAATGTAGCTTTTAAATCGCATTTGACTTATAGCAACCTTAGCACGAAGACTTATTTTTGATATTTTTCTCGTTTTTATCATAAAAAGCGAACTTTTAATTGTTGTACATTTATAGCATATCATGTGAAAAATTTCTAATAGATGTTATATTTTGTCAATAGTTATGTTTGGGTCATGAGTAATTACTTTCCAATATATTACACTTCTTGCTTGTTTTTAGCAGTTTTCAATTCTTTAATTATTTTGATACTTGAAATTTGTTTAATGAAATCTTTTAAGTGAATTTATTCTTCTAGGTCAAATTGTTTTTCTTCAATTTTTTTTATTTCTTATTGTATTTCGTCTAGATTTTGGCATTTTTGCAAGAGCTTAAAAGAATTATTTCCATGCTTCTGGATACAAGTCAATGGAAGAATTAAGAATTCTGATTAATACTATCATAATAATGTTTGATTACGTGTTAGAATTTTTAATTTATTTTAACATATTAATTCATTTTTCGTTTTCACACAAGTATTCGAACTTGAATTTCATTTTCTTTTTATTTGCAGTTGCATTATATTCCGCATTTATATGTTTATTTAGGCATTTATATCCATGTTTGAAAATGAAAATCATATCATCATTATAATCATTATCATATGAATACATAAGCTTGGCGACATTTCATTAATCATCTTAAAATCACGTTAAATGATTTATATGACATGTGTACCCTTTTCAAAACTTTGCTTTTAATAAAATGATGTCGGAAAATTCTGTAACTATGTAACAAAATGTTGCATTTAAAAATATTAATTGTAAAATTGTGATGTTTTCATCTAAAGACTATTTTTTTACATGTTATTGCCAGTATTTCAATTAATATATAATAACATTTTGTAATTTATAAAATTAATAGAAAATAAATAAAACTTTCAATGATTTATTGAAAAAATCAGTACTAAAGTATTACAATTATTTTATTGTATTAGTATTAATTGTATAGTTAAGAAAGTTGGTTGGTTTGTCAGTCTACGGTCAGTTTTTGCACTGGACAATTAGTACAACAATAACTTAACATTATAAGTGTATTATGAATCATTAAAATGAATCTGCGCTCGAGTACTTTGTATGTAGAAAGTTATAGGTATAAACGTAAAACATGTAATTAATTTCATTTGTTTCAAAATATTGCAAGAAAAACTCTTGAACTTTTTTCAATAACATTTTGCTGGAACAATTACAACAATTACATTGATGAATAATTATAAAGAAAGAAACAAAATTTCTTAAAATAATATACTATAAAATCGGTACTTAACTCTGATTAGTTGTATTTACTGAAAAAAAAACTAATACATCTTTACACTTTTTCTTTCCTGAGATATCATCTAAATTTTCATTAAAACTGCATGCGTTTAAGTGTAAGGAACTACAAATTATACTTCCTAAAACAATTAGAGCAAAGGCTTGGTTATGAATAATTTATATAATGAACTACAACCATGTTGGCGAAATATGGACAACACATTCACAAAATGTTTTCACACTTTCTAATTAAAATATTCCATTTACTCTCTGAAAGGGGGAATATTTTCTCCAACAAGAAAGCATTGTTTCCCGAGAAACATATCCACTAAACAACCTATTTCAGACTCTACTTGCAGCAATAAGCAATTTCCAGGGCAGCTTAGCTAACTGGCGATAAAATAGTCTTCGCCACAAACGCCATTACGATGTTCGCCAAGTTCAGAACGTCTCAGCAACTATTAGGTCTAGTTTCTCCCTGGTATTGTACTTGAAACGGTTAACTGGGCGAAAACGCTTCAGGATTATAAGAATTGACTTAGAGCCATTGGAACGAGCTTAAGTTCAGACACTGAGCTGGCCAGCCATTAGAGATAACAGTCCCCTAGATTTGGCGTGTCAGCTTCCATTATGTAAAATATATTCACGAAGTAGAGATTTAATTTCGCGTAAAAGATATGTTTCGAATATTTCAGATGTAAATAGCAGTTGGATGGTATAGTTATAAAATGTAAGAGAAGTCCATAGTTAGCGACTCGTTTTCAAAATTGAATGACAATATGAGTTTAAATATTAGTTTATGAATGATATCTAGTGATATGAATATTTATTGAATTAAAGTTTAAATCACGGTTCGATTTTATGCTTCGTTAAAAATCGATTTTTAGTTTCATTTAAATGAGTTTTATCACAGCTTTCACTACTTTTAATTAAATTTAGCAATTTATTTTAGCGAATTTCTTGAAAACACTTAAATAAATAATTTCCGTTCATTTGAAATTTTTTTTCTCGTTATTAATTTTACATATTACACCTATATTTCTGCCTTTATCTTTTATATATTTTTCAAATAAATACACCTTCTGTACCTCCAAGTATAAATCTTCATAATGAATTGTGCTTAATATTATAAAAATAAGAAAAGCATATACATTATATGCTTTTCTTATTTTTAATTATTTTAATTATAAATTTTTTATTAAATTTTAATTATAATAGTTTCTATTATTGATTATATTAGAAACTTTTCATGTAAAATTTTTGTTTACGTATATAATTTTATTTTCAGACAATGATTTAAATGTGCATTTTTCCGTTTTATACATAAAATAATTTTTATTTTTATTTATGTTTTATTTTTATTTATGTATTAATCTTAATATGTTTACTTTAACATTAACACAAGTTTTTGAAAGTATACATTCAAATGTATAAGGTTTGCGTTTTTTTATCTGCCATAAAATAAATGCCGATAGATTAACATTTCTAATAAAATAATTATTCTAAGCTGTTCAACTTCAAGTATAGATTCTCGAACCATTTATAAAATATCATTTTATTAATTTAAGCATTTTATTAGAATTAGTTTTTGCAAAGAAATAAACATCACTCACCAGTGTTTCTGCTAAAATTAACCTCACCTCCTTTCCTTATTCTATTTTCATTTTCTGCCAAAAAATATTTTATAGTTTGTGATACATAATTGTTTAGAAATAAAATTTGATAGTTTTTAAGTTTTTTGTTTTGAGGAAATTCACATAAATGTGTTTTACATTTATCAGATACAAATCACTGCAATAAGACATTTCATATCAGCATTTAATAATTGAACAATTCATGAAAAAAAGAAGTTTCCAGACCCTCAAACATTTCTTATAAAAGAAATATGATGAAACAAGAAAATTTTCTTTTATCATTTTCAAAATTTTATTAGAAAATAAACAAACCAAAGGGTTAAAATAACTTATATGTGGTGATGTGAAATATATTAACTGATAAATAAGATAATTAAAAAATTAAATGGGACTGAAAAAAATCATTTAATTAATTTTATATGCTAATGAAAACTTTTAGTTGAAATATTGTGTTAAATCTTATATATTTTCTTGGAGACGAAAAAGTTTTCTTATGTGAATTTTTATATGTTTTTATTCAAGAAAAGATTACTCTATGTTGCCATTATTACATACAGCCAATCAAATTATACTTTGTATACTTTCTGAAAAGATTATAGCCATTGCTGATTTTTTCTTCATTTACATGTACATTAATGTATCTTACATTGTTTCAACTATAATAGCCAGACTTAGAACAAAACACTTGAAGTGCGTGATAATTTATACAGATGGACAAAGAAATTGCAAGCCTTGTCCTCACCGCCATTTTGTCAACTGTCTCTACAACACATCTTTAGTTCATCCAACTGTCTTCACAACACATTTTCAGCTGTCCAGCTGAGCTTTTTAAATCAGTATAGAAGGTCCCGAGGAGCTTTTTTTACAGATAAAGCTGAAGAGATTGCCAGGGCTGTCTTCGACAGCTTTGGGGACATTTAGACTTATTTTGCACAACCCCATGGAAACGACATTATCATCATATCAGCATGGAGTAAAAGTTTACTTGTAAAAGTAAAAATAAAAGTTTACGGATACCTCTTGGTTTTTTGCCAATTTTTTTGAAGCCAAGATTGGGGCCAAAATATAAATAACAAAATGCAACCCTAAAACTACGCGGTGTAAGTAACAGGGTTACCAAAAATTAAATTTCATCGTCGATATTTTCCTCCAAATTTGTTTCCAAACCAAGGGGTACCAGCTTCTACACCTAACCTCAGTATTGATGCTAAGTTCATGTGGAAGAAATATTATTAAGTTTTTTTAATTAAAATTTTACTTTTCTTTGTTTGCAGTGAAAATTTTATATCTTTGTATGAAATTCAGAAAACTTCTAAATATTTCTGGTATAATGTTTTCAATACAGAAGTACAAGAATATGAAAACCAGAAAAAAAATTATATCAAATTTAAGAGTTAGATATTCTCTTTCCCATGTTCTACAAAATAATATCTTACATAAAAGAGAGCTTATCACGTCTTCAACTTTTGGGTTATTTGAAAAAATGTGATGCTTGTATATGTAACGATATAAGGCTGTATTCACTCTTTTTCAAATAAAATTACATTAAGTTCAAGCGTATACATACTTTAAGAAATATCATCACAAATAGTATTATTTATTTACTAGAATAAGAATATAATCATTTTACTGAAATAAATAATAATTTTAAAAAAAATACGAAATTAAAAATTTACTTTTTATATTCACGGAATATAACTATTTTCTGACCAACAAATAAAAACAGAATTGTAACTTTATGAATAGAAAAAGTTTAACTATGATCTTTTTTCAATTCAGACTCGTTAGAAAAGTATTTTTTTATTATAGTAGCTAATTTTTATGTTTAAAGTTCACTTCAAATACAGCTGCTTTATTTTGCTTTTCTCAAATTCCTCCTATCGTATAGTGAATATAGATGTCTTTTGAGTTTCTCGCTATTAAATTGAAATATATATTCCAGGCTATGTACTTTTCAATGTAAAATTTAATATCTAATTATTTTCTTTAAATAAAATTTATTTTGTCATTAGTTTCTTTGATTTATTAAAATTGTTGCTGCCTATTTTTTGTAAGAAAATTTTAAATTGTGTTCAAATACTCATGAATTAATAATGAAAAAAACCTTCTTTTATTTCATAAAGAATTCGTGTCCTTCTCTAATAAAAAAAGAATTAAATTTTTATTGTAAATTTATCATCTAGATATTTTTAAATAGCATATATTCCATATGTAACAATTTTTTTTTATTAAATATTTTGTCGCTAAACTTGTGTAATGTAAGAAAACTTTAACTATCTTTAAATACTAATGAATCTTTAATGATAATAATATATATAGAAAATAATTTATAAATTATATTTTATGATAAAACAAATTCAAATATATAATAAAAAATCCTTTTTTAAAGTTCATTAAATTCATAGTCTTTTTTCACGGAATCATAAAGAGAATGAACTTTTTAACATAAATTTAACTATTTATTTTTAATTAAAATTTATTAGGTAGAAAAACATTATCTTCAAATGCAAATGGATATGAAATGGAAGAACTTTTTTATTTCATTAAATTTGTACTCATATTTAACTGAATAACAAATAGAATAAGCTAATGTAAATTTAATTACCTAATTATCTTTTATAAATGTTATTTATTTCAACTCTAATTCTATGAATTAATGATTTATTAGACACTTCGTCGTTATGATCGTTTTTTTCCCCTGAGAAAATTTAATTTATTTTCAAATACAAATGAATGAATAATGAAAATTCTTTTACGTATTTCATTAAATTCTTTTTCATTTTTAAGGTAAAATCGAAAAGTGTATTGTTTTACCGAAAAGAACAAATTCTGAACATGTACTTTGGCTTTAATTTCGAAAGCTCTTGCTCTAGTAAAACACATAACTTGTGATTAAGTTTTCTGTCTTCTTCAGCCTTGCCCCACCCCCTCTTCTGAGAACAAATTCAACTCCAGAGGGGGTGCCGTGAATTAAAATTAGGTCATCAACGGAAAGAAGGTATATATCTAGTCACCATGCAACCAAGGACATCTTCTAAGGGTAACGGTGTCATAACAGATAACAAAAATATGACCTTCAAGTGTCCCAAAGGCTTCTGCTTCTTTGCGTCCAATATTTGTTTCGTATCTTCCATCATAGAACTTATTTTTCGTTTTCTCCTATTTCTCCTTTTCGCTTTTACGCTCCCTTTCTTTCCACAATGAGACTCATTAGCAGACGATAACGGAATCTGTGAAAACATGATATTTTACTCGCCTGGTTTCGAGGTTAATTATTATTGAGCGGAGAATGTTCTTTTTCTAAGAACTTTCTAGTGATGATATGATGACAATGTCTTAAAGTATTCTTTCGTAGAATAATATTTTGTAATAGTGTATAAATTATTTGATTTTTTTTGGTATCCAACTAATTTAACCATCTGCATTAATTATATGTTTCACGTTAAATTTGATTTATAATAATAATGGAGTTATTTACTAATAGAGTTATATAATGAATTTCAAGGTTTTCTCAGTAAATGACTATTTTTTGAAAATAAAATGATAATTATAAGAATTTCCCACATATGTCTAATGTTCACACATATTTTTATGTAATTTAATTGACATAAATTCGTGTTCTGCACATAATTTGAAGCTCTGATTTCGAGGTTAATTATCCTTTAACGGCGAATCTTTTTTTCACTGTGGTGAATTTTTGAGGGTTTTACAATGAAATATTAAATTTTTCATATTTGGAATGATGCACTTCAAGCTTATTTTCATTTTCCGTTACGTACGTTAAATTCTTAAAAATAAAACACACTTTTTCTTATTTTATTTCCCTAATCAGATATAATAATAAATTAGCTTTAGTAGTTTAATATTCAATAAATATGAAGCGTATAAGCAAAACCAAGCAAACAACTTAAGTATTCAAAATTATTATTATATTTACAAAAAATGAAATATTTGTTACTATAAATATGTGTATCAACTAAATCAAGTTTAATGCAAAAATTATAAAAAATTCCCAAAACTAAATGTTAACAGTTTAATGCGAAACAAAACCAAAATCGGATTAATCTTTTTTATCACAAGTACATTCACAAATTAGTTTTATAACAAGAATCTGTAAATTTTCAAAACAAAGATAACTTCAATAACAAAACATAGAGTATATAAATAAAAAGTGCAAAAAGACTTCAATTATATTCATAAACTAAGTTACGTTTAAGATAAGAATCTGAAAATTTTCAAAGCAAATGTAAGTGCAATAACTGAACATGAAGTATATGAATAAGTACAAAATGCCTTAAATGTCTAATAAAATAAAAATATCTTACAGGAAATGGGAATATTTGCGTTTGTGTATAAAATAATAAGCCAAGTAAAGTTCAATACAAAAATCAATAAAAATTTAAAATAAATAAGAAATAAAAAATTTTACTTATCTATAATATTGAAAAAGAATTGCTTCTTGTAATTTAAAATATTAAACTTATTTGCTGAACAGATTTTGTAATTTTTCAGACTTGTTATCTTATTATTTGCTTTTGGAAATTTTTTTCATAGAGCTGACATATCTATGTAATTAGTATTTTCATAATATCTGAAAAATAATTTATATTTCTTTTATTCAAAAATCCCTTTGCCTGCTTACAGCACAGATGTATATAAACCATTGTTTATGATATTTATTTCTTTGGCATGATATCATATGTAAAAAGTTTCCTGGTTAATAATTTGATAATCGCTTATTGTTTTTATCAGATTTCAATAATATATGTATGCGCATGTAATGCGTATACAAAATCAAGAGAATATGGTCAAATATATCGCTGTCAAAAGTCAGAAATTGCAAGAAAGTATTTTCTCATTTCTCTGACATTTAAAAAGTATACAGTATATAAATGATTGATTATATTTTCCAGGAGGATATGTATTGAGGAATATATATCTATTAGAGAAGCTATCAAACTTTCAGGACTACTTACATTACTTTCACTTTTAGAATACATACGATACATTAATAATCATAACATGTAATTCTTAAAAATAGACATTCTTCCATATTAAATTTCAGAAAACGAATAGTTTAATTTCTTTATAAGTAGTGGTAATATATATATTGGATATTAAGAATCGTTATCCTTTTTAAATGCAGACATAGCCGTGTAGGCGAGCCCCAGACAGTAACGGGTTTTCGAATACTTGCCCATGACCAAACACCTCGTCATTTTGTACCACGGTCAGGTGACGAGGTCATACCTGAGTTAGCAACCTCATCTCAACATTCATGTGACGTCAGAATAGTACAGATGAACGTGGATACATCCCATACCCACGGATCTCCAGCA
This sequence comes from Latrodectus hesperus, assembly GCA_037975125.1. NCBI lineage: Eukaryota > Metazoa > Arthropoda > Arachnida > Araneae > Theridiidae > Latrodectus > Latrodectus hesperus. The sequence goes on from JAJQOW010000265.1 coordinate 50,454, forward strand.
ACACAGTAAGGGAGAATGTGGTCACCCTCCCAATTACTATCCGTGGCAAATGTTGCTTCACTTTGCTGATCTTAACGAGAAGCAGCAACGCGAAGCTACTGAGCCACTGGAGATCTACATTTCTTAAATAGCGCATACTCTTCCATATCAAATGTCTGAATAGTATTGAATCAAACGCATATTCCAGTTGTTAAAATACATTCGAGATACTATGGTCATGACTTAGAACTTTCTTATTGAAAAGAAAATATTTTACGATGTGAAATTTACTGAGAATGACTTTCACGTAATCTTTAATAAAGCGGGAATTTATAATTACTCTTAAATTTCTTCACTAAGACTCATCTTCACTGTTACAGACTAAGTCAGTCTCACCAATTACTTTCCACCCAGCTCAATCCCGTCAGATGGTCCCTCATTGGTTTATTTCTATTGTTCTTGGGTCTTTTTTTCTGGGGAACGTGTCATCATATCTAAATGTGTTTTCTTTTACTTCATCCTACACCCGTCTTCAGCATTTCTGCCATTGAGGAGCAGTCCAACAAAATGTTGATAAAGCATAAAAAGAATTCAAATTGGCGCCTGTAGAATTGTCTTCATGAAATTTTAAAACAATGGGGTTTTGTCTTAGCTGGTCATCACCTCTGTCCCCTTGTTGGCACAAAGAGCAATAAGCTAAATCCAGTACAATATAAATGCTTCTACAAATAGATATGTCCAGTAACGAAAGCGAGAAACTCCAACAGATCGAGGCAGGGAACTGGGGATTCTGCTACTTGTGTTGAGCAAGAAGCTCCAGCTTTTGTCCAGCTCCAACAGATCGAGGCAGGGAACTGGGGATTCTGCTACTTGTGTTGAGCAAGAAGCTCCAGCTTTTGTCTAGCTCCAACAGATCGAGGCAGGGAACTGGGGATTCTGCTATTTGTGTTGAGCAAGAAGCTCCAGCTTTTGTCCAGCTCCAAGAGATCGAGGCAGGGAACTGGGGATTCTGCTACTTGTTTTGATCAAGAAGCTCCAGCTTTTGTCCAGCTCCAACAGATCGAGGCAGGGAACTGGGGATTCTGCTACTTGTGTTGAGCAAGAATCTCCAGCTTTTGTCTAGCTCCAACAGATCGAGGCAGGGAACTGGGGATTCTGCTACTTGTTTTGATCAAGAAGCTCCAGCTTTTGTCCAGCTCCAACAGATCGAGGCAGGGAACTGGGAATTCTGCTACTTGTGTTGAGCAAGAAGCTCCAGCTTTTGTCTAGCTCCAACAGATCGAGGCAGGGAACTGGGGATTCTGCTACTTGTGTTGAGCAAGAAGCTCCAGCTTTTGTCCAGCTCCAACAGATCGAGGCAGGGAACTGGGGATTCTGCTACTTGTGTTGAGCAAGAAGCTCCAGCTTTTGTCCAGCTCCAAGAGATCGAGGCAGGGAACTGGGGATTCTGCTACTTGTGTTGAACAAGAAGCTCCAGCTTTTGTCCAGCTCCAACAGATCGAGGCAAGGAACTGGGGATTCTGCTACTTGTGTTGTGTAAGAAGCTCCAGCTTTTGTCTACAGCTGCTACATTGTACACGGAATCTCTATTATTTTTTTAATTTACTGCAAATGATTATTTTTATGTTACACAGAGGAGGTCAGGCTGTGACATGAGAGATGTCACTGTGGCAAGCGTATCAACCTGTTCGTTTCTAAAAATGTCACAGTGGCTGGGAATCTACTGGAGGAAGATGTGCTTTTTTAAATTCAAATAACTTCATTCTACAGCAATAAAACTAGTGCGTTTTCATTGTACCTCGTGTTTGTAAGTGACAAAATAATAACTTGGGAATCAATAAGAAACACAACTTGTGTTCATAGGGTGGCATCAGACACCTTCTCAGAGCGAACTCTGCTTAAACTAAATGACTGATTAATTTATTGCCTTATAAATAGCTTTCGTATTTAAATACATCCCAGTCATCTAATGCAAGATGCTGTTGCAACACGTCGTGTTTATAAATTTAAATTAGTATAAATAAAAATTTCGTGAGATTAAAAATGATTCTCCAAATGTTGTTCTGCATAATTGGCCCAAAAATGATAAGCATCTACGATTTATAATTACATATATATATATAGATATATGAGTGTGCTTGCGTGGGTGTGTATCTCATCATCATTGAACAAAATATCCCCTATAATTCAATGATATTACCACCTCCTCCCCCATCTCAACCACCTAGATTAACAGCTTTGAGCCGTTATATTCGGATCCATCCCCACACACGAAGTCTCTATCAGTTTCTTGATCCCTGTAAATACCAATTCGCCGGAATAGGGAGGACCGGGTGAAGCAGTTAATTAGTGCGACGCGATATCGAGGATAGGGTGGGCCGACTCCAATTACTTGCGAGAGCTAGCGTGGTAACTGTGACCGATTGTTGACGCGAAATTCTCCGGAGACGTTAGGATTCCGGGAATTAACAGTTTCAGTGCTTCATTTGGCAGCGGGGATATGACTCACGCAGTCATCAAATGCCCATTGGAGAAGGCCTGGCTCTTAAAATACTTATTAGGTGTCGACAATCGTGTGTGGTAATGGGTGGATAGTTATTACTTATGCAAGTATTATTCATACGGAAACATATACAATGGATTTTCCGCGTAAAACTTTTTGTTATGCATTGTTACGAAATATAAAAACTTTTGTGCAAATGGATTATATTTCTGTATTTTAGTTGAACTAGTTGTGTGTTTCTATGTGTAATAATCGTTTGATATGGGAAATTATAGTCTGAAAAATATTTGTTCTAAGAAAATAGACTTTTCCGGAGTTGAGAAATGAGTTAATAAAACTTAAGAGATTTTTTTTTAATCCAATGGCGGGCTCACAAGGGTGACTGAACCCTATGCCACAACAAAGCCAGAAACTGCTACTCATTTGTCGTTACCCAGCGAGCACCTGTGAATCAAGTCATGGAGGAGAGTAGCGTTACCCGCGCCATACCACCACAAACCGGTTTATAGGGCGGGCCACATTCATACAACATCACAGAAGAAAGGACAGAGAGAACAGAGAAGGAAAGAAACATCCATGCTAGAACCAGGATTCGAACCCGGGACCAATAGCTCAGTAGCCAGGAACGCTAACCTTAAAGTAAATGGTATGCGTCTTGTATTTTTCATTTTGTTTTTTCTTCTGTTCTATTGTGAAAGTGTTAATGGGTTAATCTGTGGTTTGGGTACCCCTTTCTTGCCAAATGGGTGATAGACACGCCAAGCGTGATAACCCTGGCTATTTATAATTAAATGCACTCCTTGTGGCGCATGCTCATTAACAACTCTTTTGTTTCAGTATTCCTATTGGTCGCTAATTATTTTGATTTTGAAATACCGTAGAATTTAAAATTTGATGCACGACATTTTATTACCTTGAATTTGCACTGAAGGCAGTACGTGAGTTATTTATTTGTTTCTGAGTATTTTTATTTATTAATTTTAAAAAATATGATTTTAAAATAAATAATTTTTCTCCATATTGTAGTGTATTTTTTGTTATACAATTCACAAAAAACCATTGTTTTTGTTTTCGTTGCCATACCAACGGTGAAATTCGTTAAAAACACGGATTTTGGTTCGTCGATATAGAAACGATGTTTTTGCGTAGTGTCTCTCGAAGCATTCACATCCGCGAGACAACATGCAAAAACGCGCCAGTTGGTGACTTTTTGAAAATGCGCCAAGCAGGGGACCCAAAGCACATTTTCACCGTGTTAATGGCTTGAACCCTTTAGTCTTGATATTAGAAATCATTTTATTAACAAAACTAACTTTTACAATATTCTCAGATATTGCATGCTGCACTTGCTTATTTGCTGAAGCTCGAAGAATGTGATGGCAGGCTGCAAATTCGTCGACAAGACGGATTCACGACGCCGTCTCACTACGAAGTCGTAATTAATTATGTGTGACGTAGGTAAAACTTTCAGAGATTATGGATACTTTGAACCAATGAGAATTACAATAAAGTGGCATAATCATGATCTCAACTGGAACAAAAGAAACAACCACTTTACGGTTAATAAATAATTTTGGCACAGGTGCCATATAATCCATGATACCAAATTCTGAATTTTTTTGGTGATGAAAAAATGTTGCCAAGATAACGTTTCGTGACGTGCTCGATGACGTAAATACTAGGGTTACCAAAATATAATTTTCTGCATAATTCTTATAGGTTTCCATATGTATGACGTAACAAAATCAAGGTTACATAAGAAAATCCGCCAAAAAATCGCCAATCTCAGAATTTGGCGCATGGATTATACGGCAACTATGCCATAATTTTAATTTAGGGAACACAATAAACTCTGCTTACAGAGTGTTTACTGTTTCTGTTTAGTGTGTCTTATATTATAATACCATTTACAACATCATTACGTATAAGATAACCAACAAAGTTCTCATGTTCTTAAGGATCAAACTGAAATTCATGTACAGAAAATGTAGCCCATTTTCAAGCCTCAACGTGCATACCTCAAATCACCATTGGCATCCATTCCCTTCAAACGACATGTCTCCAGCTCGAGATTACTTTACAAAAAAACTCGAGGATTCTATACACACTAAATACATAGCACAAGTCTGTTTCATTGGCCTGAATCTTCCGACATAAATTTTTCAAACCAGTGCCTTGCAGAACATTCATTTCCATCATTTTCACTAAATACGTGAAATATTTGGCGACTTCATGCAACAGCTGACAGGTCTATTTTGAAAGCATAGAGCAAACTCTGCCAAAATGTGCTTTATGGACACTTCCATTTGTGTTTGTTTGTTGTATGAGCTACAATTGATGAAAGTGGTTGACCTGTTTTTACTCCATCTCGATCAAAAGCTTATAAACCACATTAATTTACACATCTTCTCACTTTCTTCAATGGATAAGTGGTGGTGGTCTGGTTGATTAGGGAATTATTCTTATTATCGGAAGGTAGTGAATTCAAATCCTGGTTGATCCGAAGATCTGTCGTATTCACTAAAGCTGGATACATTAAATGTGTCATAATCGCAATGTCTTCCAAGTGAAGTGATACCTCTAGGAGCAGCAGGTCAAGGGAGTATTAATTAATCCCTGCTTCTAAATGACAAAATCTCCAACAAAGCTGCTTCAGCAAACTGGGCGAGAACTACTCTGGGCTATTCATAACTAACTATTTTATTTTTATAAAATTTTCATTTTGTTAATAAAGTTACTTTGGTATTATGTCGACAAATGTTAAAAGATTTTTTTCTGTTGAGAACATTTCTGCACTGCTATATTTATTTTACAAGAGTAAGGACAGCCTGACAGCATTAAGCCATTGTAAACTTCATAATTTCAGTCATATATTGTCTTTTGGGAGTGATTTTTCACAGATAGTAGGTTGCATTCCTATGCTGCCAGGGAGAAAACCCAGAAAACTCGCAAGCCTCTTTCTCAATAGAGGTGTATACAGAAAACCAAAACGCTACATCCATCTCCAGTTGTTGAGCTTAAGCTGGGGCTAAATCCGAAACATTGTATTCTTAAAAGTCACTAAGACCCAATAAACTCTAAACTGTTTATTTTTTCATCACATAATTTATAACTTACATTTGAAGTTTTTTTGTCAAGTTCTTTTCTACCATCCAATGCGCATTAATGCCGAAAGACTTCTCTAATTGCTGTATTGACCTATCGCAACTGATGAAAAGTGGAAAATTCATGAGAATACACAAGTCAGAAAGACAATATCTTTCTCCTGTTGTTAAACTGTGTCTGGGGATCGAACTTAAAGCACCTATTCCTAAGAGTGCAGATCTACCACTTGGTAATAGTAACATTTGTTTATGATGCTTTATTCAAACCCCTTAGGCAGAAAGTTTAGCCTCAAAATGAATATAAAACTTGGTGTAAACTGACAAAATAGTACAATGATAATAAGAATATCACATAGATGTACCAAATATGTTGTTTCATTTCAGAGTTAGAATTCTAAATTATCTTTTATACACTAAAAGATACAGTAGAGGAAAAAATTATGAATTTATTTACATACTTAAATAAAGGAAAATTACTATCAACTGTTACGGTCCCATCTTGGTACACTTGTCATTTATTTTTATATTAGTATAGCTTAACAAATTAATAAATGTGTGATTTATTCGTTCGTATTTGGCAAAAAAATGTAAGACTTAGTGAAAATTGTATTTTAGAGTACATAACTTTACATCTTGCATAATATTTTAAGCAAAAATAAATAAACTTTAATATATTTGCAGTAATTTTATTCTGATTGAAAAACTACTATTTAACAAAAATTGTTTTTATTATTTGAGTGATAAATAATTAACTTTTTTTGAAATTTTACATTTAAAATAAAAAATATTGTCAGTTTTATCTCATAATAAACGCATATTTTCTTGCTACTTTTTAATTTTTTTAAATTTGATGCTGTTTTTTTATAATATATAGCTTGAATAAATTAGCTAACACAAGCTCAATTTATCTTTTTTTTAATCAAAACATTTCTCAGCAAATAAATTAAGAAATTATGCACAATAAGGTCTTAAAACTAGTTTACGCTCATTTTTCTTTCGAATTCCCTTAATAATTTTTTAAATAAATATTTTAAATGACCTCATTTTTTTGCTTTTTTTCAATATTTACACAATGTTTGAATACAATTCTTTTACGACAATTATATAAATCTTTTATAATGAATGAAATTTATAACACTTAATGAAAAATAAGATATTTTATTTTCCTAAAAAGAATTTGCATAAATTGTGTTATAAATTCATATAGTGCTGTATTTCGAGTACTGTATTTTTGGTGACAAGTTAAGTTGCTCAATACTTTTTTGATTGGTTTTTCCTGCGAACCATCTTCTCAGGTTGAGAAATGGTCATGTGATACGGTCGATACTTAAGTTGGCACATTCTCCGCTACCCTTTGTGCTACTTCAACACAAGAGATCTATCAGACTCTACAAAGCATTACTAGGAATACAGTCCATCGGGTATCAAGCCTTCTGCTTCCCAGATAAAACAATGGCCCCTCTTCTAATAAGGATGCACACATACATAGTGCTTTAGATGAGCAATGGACTGTATCTAAGGTTAACATATTCGGAATTCTGACACATCTCCAATCGTCTCCTTATTTTGAACCACGGTTATTTGACGAGATCACACCTGATCGGGACCCCTCCTCTTCACATATACGCCACACCAAAGGAGGAGTTTGGATGTCACAGATTAAAGAGAACACATCCCCAAACTATGGTGTTCCTGCAACCCAGTGGGGGAGGGTAAGTGGTCACCCTCCCAACCACTGCCCGCGGCGAATGATGCTTCACTTTGCTGATCTTAATGCGAAGCAGCGTGGAGCTAAAGAGCCACGAACGATACCTAAGGTAAACTAAATATTCTCCTATCATCAAGCATCTTTCAATTTTGAACGATAATCCGGTTGACGAGGCCGACACCTGAGCTGACACCCTTCTCTCCACATCCGCGCCACATAAGTTGAAGGATTTTCGCATCACAGATTAATGTGGTTACGTCCATAATTTACGGAATTTGAGTAACTCAGTGAGGGAGAACACGGGGTCATATTCCCAGTCGCTACCCGTGGCAATCGATGGTTCACTTTGCAGATATTGCGAAAAGCTGCTAAGGAGAGAGAGTTATTGAACCACTAGTGAATTCAAAACACTACATTGCCTTATTCGTTTTGAGATGTAATCATCATACGCAGTTTGTTCAACTTTCAAGAAAATATTTAGAAGCATGTCATTGATCGATATTTTTTCATTTGTATTTAAGAAAAGACAGATAAAAATATTATTCTCCATTCATTAAATAAATCTTTAAAATAGTAATTGAGCTTTCATGTTCAATAAAATTGATATTATATTGTCATTTAGTATTATTATAAAAATAAACATCAATTATAGCTTAAAAAATTGTGCGTGTATTTGTGGATATATATGAGTGTATGCACACACACTCATATATATGTGTGTGTATGTATGTAACTTAATAAATAATTTTATTTTACTTATTTTTTTTATCGAAACTCAACTTTATCACTTGGGAAATCGTTAGAAACTTCCAAACTATTGGAAAACATTTTTCTCGTTTTATTCATTTATTAAATATTTAATCAATCACAACTTAAAATGATTTTCAGTAAAATACAATATTGACTTTCACTTATGTTAAGTAAAAAATGATTTCCTAGCTGGATCTTCTTTTCTTAATTTAATATGGTTGAACAGGAAAATGATTATGCAAAATCGATTCATTTTTTCAATTCATTTTTATGGAAGTTCACCAAAATAATTTTGGAAGGGAAATTTTTTTCAAAAGTAATGTGACGTTGTTTTAAATAATTTACATTGCTTTGAAATAGTTTTATCCAATTTAAAGGTAGGAAATTTTAGTGATTAATAAAATGAGAGAAAGAGAGAGAATGTAGATTTTAAATCATTTTGCAGCAGTCATTCATTACACTGTTTTTCAGAAAATCCTGTCGAGCTGACAGTTGAAAGATTCTGACTTTTCTTCAGCAATTCGTGAGTTTGGTTGCCTCTTCTGTATCCATTTTGTGCTATGGACACGGTCAGATAAGTCCTTGTGTATAAAATGTTTTGAGCAAAGAGTGCCAAATAAAACAAACAACAACAAAAAAGACTTGTCATATATGGGGCACTTTTTTATCCATAAAAATGGAGAAAATCATGAAATTTTAAAACTTGCAGCAAGTTTAAGGGAGCTGAAAATTGATTTGTGATGAGAGAAAGGTACCAAACTCAATACTGTTCTTTGAATAATTTTGTTGTTGTAATGACCTTTGGACACTTGCACCAGCTAAGATTGCTATGTCGTTGGCTATACAAATTTAAGTCAGTGGGTTGCGTCTTTCATTTTTAACTATAACAGCCCAGAAGGTGAAAGTACGTGTTTGTTCGAAATTCCTTTGATAGATGGCACCACCAGAGGATCCACTTCCTCAATTTTGACATGGATCTGGAGGGGGAGAAAATTTTTTACAGATCATTAAACTCATGGTAACTGCTCAACGACCAACCACAGGACTTTCGATTCAAAGATTTAACTAGCACGTGTATCGTACTTACTCGGTGGGTGTTGGACGACATTGGGAGTAAAACCCCGCCCTTCCAGACAAAAGACCGTTGTGAATTTGAACAATGGGATATTGATGATAAATTTCAATTTTATTCAAATACATTGCTTTATTTTCACTGCCAAAATCACCTCTGCAAAAAGAAATTCTTTAATGTTTTCAGTATTTTGTGACGTAAATAAGGCTTTAAAAAGGCGTCACAAAAATCGTTTTTGGTTTCTTACTACGTGTCTTCAAAGAAACCATTCATCCTCATTGGTATGTTTAAGTCGATCAAATGTAAGACATTCTGCTTGGATTATCTATCAGCTACAGGATTTGTGCTTTGTTATCCAGTTCCATAATCGACAGACCCTTTTCCATCACCAGGCAGGAATGTTTGCACTTCTTGGAATGCACTTCAAACTGTAGATCCTGGATGAGTTAGACTCTGTGCTCAAAATTTGACTGTATAACCGTAACCAAAACCATAGCTGTCATCCATAGATGGATTTAATATGTGCTTTATGGAGATGAATGACTTCCTTTCAGAGCATGGTCTCCATCACATGAACATTGAAATAACTTCAGAAAAGTGGGCAAATTTTACTTTTGATTGAAAATTCGAAACTTTAGAAATTAAAATCATTAACTTAGTATATTTGGGATTATATCCAACTCTAACGTAGGCTGGTATATCTTTAGGTGTTTATATATGTTCAAAAAAGTTGTTAGACGTTTGAGTTTGACTTGAGTAACTCATAGGTTCAATTTGTTCTTTATACTTAAATGCTTATAAAAGTAAATGAATTCATTTTAAATCTTATGTATCCTCCTCCTCGTCATTTTCAGTTAATTAATTACATTATTGCTTGTTGTTTGCTGAAACTTGAGCGTTCCGCTTAAACTTTTCCTTTTTAGGCATAGCTTTTCGGTATATGACATTTATATGATTAAAAGTCTTGTTTGCTGGTATATTAAAGTGTAAGTTACCATCTCTCTGATCAAAAATATTGTGTCTTTGCCTGTAAATAAATGATATATGCTACTGAGTATACTTTTTCTGAACTATATCCCCGTACCAATTACTTTTCTTCATTAACAGATATATTTACCTGTAAGTGACTTCAATGAGATACTAAGTGATGTTTGGTTAGATACAAGAGTGTTAATTACATTTTCTGCCATAAAAAATATTGTTTTTGCCTGTAGATAAATGACATATGCTACTGAGTGCTTTTTATGAGCTATAGCAGTATAGATTATCATTTTTCCTTTAACAGATGTTGTTATTTGTTGGTAACTTCAAGTGATACTAAGAACTGTTTCTTGAGATATAAATGTGAATTATTCTCAATTAAAAATATTGTGTTTGCGTTTAGATAAACGTTACAGGATACTAGTTCCTTTTTCTGAGTTATAGCAATGCGGGTTACCTTTTCTTATTTAACAGATACCTTGAATTGTAAATGGCAGTTACACAAAACTGTAAGTTGTTTGCTGAGATTATAAACTATAAATTACCCTTTCTTTTAATAACGATTATTTATTTGATTCCTGGAATATACATTGGAGTTCAATTTTCTTAATAGTCTTAAGATTACCACTATTACACGTTATTAATTATTACAATTATTTTTAATCAACCACATATAATTACTACTCACAAATTATGTATTCAGATTGCTTCGGATATTATGAGAAAAATCATAAAGACGGTGGCGTGAACTAAAAGAAGTAATTTTTGATAAATCATACAAAAATAAATTATTTTTAATTTATTTTCTCTGTTATTCTAAAATTATACAAAATTATTAAAATAATAAAAAAATGGAGCTCAGAAATGATTGATTGAGAAAAATTATTATAAATGTATGAAAATAAACAAATTAAATAATTAAAAAATATTTAAAGACACAAATTTACAATATATTGTTAAAAGAAAAAATTTAATAATGATTTAGTATATGGTTAAGTAAGTTTAAAGTTTAACGTACACGCCTGTGCAAGAACCTGATTTACAATTTCTCATCAAAAAGGTATTTTAATGATATAGATTTACACAATGTATAATTGAAAAATAGATTTACTTTTATTTACAATATGTTATTGTCTCCTAAATGAGCGCATTTGCCTACTAAATACTATTAAAAGTGATACGATTAATTTTGGTAAAATTCTCAACATAATAATCATTAATAGACAATGCAAGAATTTCCACTTTAAGAATTTTTGCATTAATGTTTAAACTACTATGAAGATTATAAAATTGGCACCGAACTCCCACAGGAGCGCTTACCGATACCCACTGAAACCCTAAAGAAAGTAGCACAGAGAAAAGTACAGTAACTTCAGAATGACATTCTTGTTGATCGTTATAGAGGAAAAGCATGGGAAGACATACAAAAAGACGGGCTTAAATTCTGCCAAAAACCTAGAAATGAAGCGGTGGCTTCCTTCAGAATGAAAACAGGACACGACTGGCTAGCAGAACAGTTACAACGACTAGGTTTCCTCAACTCTAAGGACTGTCATATTTGTGGTGAAGGCACCATGAATGCTGCACATCTTATTTCATGTAAAGGACTAAACAATGACTTTTACTGGGAAGCCAGGACCCATCTCTTTAAATTCCAGCATAATGTCTCTGCTTGAAACTTTATTTTTTCTCTTGTATTCCTTTATATGTTAACCCTGACTCTTTTCTGTGTTGTGTTTGCTATTTTCAATGGATTAATTTTTTTCCAATAAAGCCATATTAAATATATATATATATGTTAACCCAGACTGATTAAGGTCTGGGTTAACATATATTTAAAAATATAATTTTAAAAGAAGGTCTTGTACACGTAACAATATGAAGATTATTGTTATGTGTACAAGACCTTCTTTTAAAATTTTCTCTGTTTTATTCAAAAAACGTTGTGATTTCATACTTTTCGGAATTTAAAAATATAGGAAAAAATTGGTTTTTCACATCATCGATATTCCTTACGTTTTTACCCTGCAAAGTTGAAAAATTCTCTTAAATCAAATGGAATTACAGAAGAGCAAGATCTTTAGCTTTTTTGAATTTATTTTTAAAACAATGATAGAAATCCATTGTTTTACTGTATTCATCCATCTTTTTAAAATGTTTCCTGCATTTCACCAAAGAAGCCATATTTTCACAGTTTCCATCCTTAAAATATTCTTTATTGTCAAAGAATTTATTTTCTAACAGTATTGTTGTGAAAGATAAATTCTTTATGTTTATATCCTACAAAATCTAACCATTTGTATTTTATTGAACCAAATGGAAATAAAAAAAAAAGAAAACGTTAATGGGTAAAGCACTCATGCGTTATAAAAATTTTTCATATTATTATAAAACTGTACTTTTTCTTTGATAAAAATGGTCTTTTTGCTATGATCTTATTGACCTTTTTTTCCAGAATATATTTTTGCATTATCTGACATGCATAATACTTAATATAGTATATATATTTCCAAAGAATAGTTTATGATAAAATATTTATATTCATTCAGTGCAAAGACCAAACATTTATGTGTTCTTAAATCCAAAAATGTTACAAAATTCATCTTTTTATTTCTTTTATTTGAATCTTTGTCATTTATAGCCCATGAATTAAAAAGAGAACATGATTCTCATAAATTAAAATTAGTTCTTTGTTGTCGTTAAAGACATCTTAAGCCTAAATGTCATCAGCTTCTGCTTGTAAACGAAAATTGATTGCATTCTTCTTTTTGTCATCAGAGGGAGCTGCAACTTACTGTTCCTGTAACATGTCCTGCTGTTGCGCGGATTATTGATTTTATAAACGAATTTCTAAGCAAGATATGCATTCTTTGTCTTTGACTTACAAGAAATAATCATGCTGTTAATTGCTTTGAAGTTATTTTACATGCTCAGAAGTAACTTCGGAGCTTAAATTTTTGGAAAAAACAATAGATGAGCAGTTGTTGACACAATGGCAAGTGAATTACTTTAAATTGTTAGAATTTAGATATTCTTTTCTCGAAATTAGTTTGCGTGAATTTTGAGATATGTTGTTTCATGTGGAAGTGAATGTACTCTTTTTTAATTGCTAAAACTAATTAAATTAAAAATATTTATGTCAGTTACCTATTAAACATAATTGTAATTTCTCGTAAAGCATCAAAAAGCTTGTTTATAAAAAATTAATGAAATACAAGTCTTCAAGTATATAATTTATTTTTTTATTGACCAAAAGAAATCGCTTGGAATATTCTATTTTGTAATTATTCGCTCTTAAATATTCTACATTCCACAAATCATAAATGTGTAATAATTTAATACTTTGTTGTACAAAATATATTTTGTTAATACCTATAAATAAAATTTAAATCATATTTACAGTTTAGCAATAAAATTACTTATTTAATTGCTAAAATATAAATGCTTTGTCATTTATTACAATAAAATTTCACTTTTATAACGTTAGATATTAACCATTCATTAAATATTGATTTCAGAAATGGTAAATTTACTTAAATAAATTTTTCAAATATTGTTCACATATTGTGGTTTACTTGAAACTCCTTGTATATTTTAGTACATATAACTCTAAGGTAAAAAATGACATTTAAAAATTTCATTCCAATGAATATAAAAGTGTCTCAGAAATAAGTTTGATTCGGGAATTTAGTGTTTACTTATTTTATTTATTCCGAAATCTCTATGTCTATTTTCAAGAATTTAACTTAAAACTATATTAATTTTCATTAAATTTAATGTCAGCAATCATTTTTTCAGACTTTCAAAAATATATAAATGAGTAGCATTGTGTTGTTCGTCAAAATATTTCAGCATTGTAGCATCCAGGTATTATATATATATATATATATATATATATATATATATATATATATATATATATATATATATATATATATATATATATATATATATATATATATTATATATATATATATATATATATATATATATATATATATATATATATATATATATATATATATATATATATATATATATATCACAATTCTATACCAGTTATTTTATTGAAAAATTCTGTGCACTTTAGTATTTGATACAGTAAGAATTTTTATTGCTAGTAATGCTTTAAGTGATATCATCTTTTATTGGATTGATGTTATCTAATATATTTATTTTTATCACTGTAACTTTGATCTTTAGTATAGTATGCAAAATTTCCATTCTTTAGTACCAATATAAAAAATGTAAGATAGGAATATTTTATTGAGCCCTTAGTATGCGCACATATATATTATGTAAATATGCATGATAATGTTGTTCATTAATATAACATATCTTATTTTTTCATGATGCAATACCTATTATTATACATTGAATGGTTCATTTTACGCATTTATATAGTTTGAAAAATATTAAAAACGTGTTTATTTAATAAAGGAATTTCTTTAAAATTAAATTAAAACAGAAAGGAAAATAATTAAATTTTTTAAATTTCATTTAAGTGAATTTAACAAATTAATTTGTATACATTAAATTTTAAATGATGTACTTTGACGTAATCAAAAATGAGGGAATTCAATTTAAAATGTTTTAATAATCTTAATATTCATCTCATAAATATAATATTAATTTGCTTTCAATTAGTCAGACTGACATAATTGGTTGTTACAAATATGTATGAAAAAAGTTAGATTCAAACAAATATTTTCGTAAATTCTATCGTAAATAAAGCAACGCGCCTCGTGATAAAACAGCTGTATCATTGATAAATTTAGATGGGCAAGCGATGATCATTAACCATTCCGGACATCAATCCATCAATCCCTTCTACTCCCATCATCCAGAATGAAGTTCGTCAAGCGGCTAATGAAATTCCGAGTAGTCATCGGCTTCATCCCACTGATAAATGATCACCAAGTAATTCCGCCAAAGACACAGGAAAAAAAGAAGAAAATGTTATCCCAATGTCTAAATATCAGTATCATTCTCGCCTAAACTTTAATTCTCATTGGCGTGAAATGCATACACGTGATCGGGTGACGTAAAAGAAGGAAAGAAAAGACAGGAGGCGTAATAGGTATGGATTCCTGTTCCATCTAATCAACTATCCTCCATTGCGTGGTAAGATCTCTTGATTATTTTCCTTGACATTAGGCCTATTCGGGCCAAGGATATGATAGGACTGAGAGAAAATGATGGATTCTTCGCCATGGGACATTATGGCTATTTTTTATGCCACTTTCTTTTTTGTTTTTGTGACGTCATCCCTGAAGACGAGTGTGGTTTGGTATTAGTCATGAGAAACTATCTTAATGACTGTCTTATCCCTTTTCCTTAGTATTTCTACTTAAGAACAATGATTGATTTATTCTTAACTGAAAAGATAAGAAATTAAGCTGATTTTTCTATCTTATCTTTGAGCAAATCTTTGTACTAGTATTACAATAGTTTGAGTTCCACACAAAATTCATAATAACTAAATTACAGAAAAATAGAAAATATTAAAAAGGATAACAAATATGTAATATCTATAATTAAGTTAAATTTTCTATGTAAATATTAATTATATTAATATTTAAAAAATCATAATGCAATGAGGTTTTACATGTAGGTATTATTTAAATTAATATTTATAAAATTAATCATTAAATATTAATTAAATTAATATTTACATGAAAACCTCATTGCATTATGCTTTTTTATTTAAAAGGTTCTTAAAAATATAAAAGCCTTTTTTCATCATTAAAAGTATGAAATAATTATTTTTTCATACTATTCTGTGTCTGGTGTTTGTAACTTATCTTGACTAATTTTTTTACTTATCTAGACTGGTGTGTAAATTATCTAGACTAATTTTTAAAATGCTCAGCGTCTTTGAAAAATTCCTCAAGAGCAATTTAGGATGAGTACAGAACAATTATCAGGCTCTGTGTAAATTAAATTGTTTTTATCTTGATAAAAAATATTTGAAAACATTTCACAGATTTTGAGTTATCTAAGCATTTACAAGATATTAAAGAAAAGGAATAAAATTGAGTTTATTTTTTAGGCTTAGTATTTTTATTTAAGAATATAGATTTATATGTAAATGTAAAAAAAAATGTTTTTTCTTACATTTACATATAAATGTAAATACTTGCTTTTAAAATAAATTCCTCAAAAAATGTTAATATTTGTTCAGTAAAATAAAGCTTAAAATAATAAATATTAAATGTTATTATTAAATAACATTTAATTTTTATTATTGTAAAATTAAAAAATAATAATCATTACATATTTTTACCTACAATTAATCTTCAATAAGTGAAATATTCAGTTGACCATTAAAATTAAAACAAGAAATTTTCGCTGCTTTTGAAAACTCCTCAATTTAAGCAATTATAATTACATATTTTGTGGTATTTAAAAAAGTATTACATCTAAGGACACATCCATTTTAAATTTTGCTTTTGAAGATCCTTTACACTTGTAAATATTAATATCAAACCTCCTTTTCATTTTGAGGGATGAAATCACAGCATCACTCGCTAATGCAGACGTTGATTGAATAAATAAAACTTTCACGAAATATAATTTCTAAAATATTTTATAGTTCACAGGAAAGTAACATCTTATACTTGTTTATGTATATATTTTTTTTAATTGCTGATATTCAAGAAGTGCAGTGGCATCTCAATTATCCGAATCATTTTCAGAAAAGTAAATTAAACTGAAGAAGAGATGGATATTAATAAATAGCTCTAGAAAAGGAAATGTGAGCGAAGGTAAAAGATGAGAAAGATGTGTCACTCAAAAACATCCTTTTGAAAATTCCTGGATGTTCAGAATTTAGTGCTGAAGATATAGGAGAATGGATTATGTGTGACACCGCCTAGTTTTCAA
This sequence comes from Latrodectus hesperus, assembly GCA_037975125.1. Taxonomy (NCBI): domain Eukaryota; kingdom Metazoa; phylum Arthropoda; class Arachnida; order Araneae; family Theridiidae; genus Latrodectus; species Latrodectus hesperus. Next base: position 67,436 of record JAJQOW010000265.1, read on the forward strand.
ATTGCAAATTGATGGCCAACTTATTGAAAGTGTCGAGGAAGACGATGGCTTTAATGTCCAAGTTGAAGCAGACACGAGACCATCTCATAGTAAAGCATTTGCAGGCTGTGAAACTGCTTTGAAGTGAATCGAACATCAACCCAAGTGTCATCACATGTGGAATTTTCACTGTCAAGCGCATGCGCAAATTGACTTCCCGAAAACGGATGAAGGCAGTGAAACAGCTTTCTCTGACAGAAATGTTAAGCAAGCGATGATTCTCATTTACAGCACTGTACATACACACTGTACTAATGTACAGCACATGTAAGTACATAAGCATGTAGAAGTGTTGCCTTTTCTAATTGATTAAAAGTTCTTTTTCTTTAAAATTATGTAGATTTTCTCCCATTTTCTCCTCACAATATAGTTAAAATGCAATCTTTTTTCTAAAGTATCCAATTGATAGAATCCAATTATCCGTTCCAATTGATTCGGATTATTTAAGTTATAGTGCATGTAATACATTTGTTGAGGTTAAAAGATCTCATTAATATGCATAAAAATTGTAATCGTATTAATATTCCAAGAATGTTTTTAAACATTATATATATATATATATATATATATATATATATATATATATATATATATATATATATATATATATATATATATATATATATATTATATATATATATATATATATTATATATATATATATATATATATATATATATATATATATATATATATATATATATATATATATATATATATATATATATATATATATATGAAATTCGTGAATTCTAAAACATTTTCGTGTTCAAGCATCTTATTTTATTTAAAGCCAGAAATTTAAAATTTATTAATAATATCTGAAAAATAAAGTAAAATAATTAAAACGTTATTCATAATTTCTTAAAATTTATTTTAAGTAAAACAAATCCATTCATGTATACAAATTTATATAGGTATTATCCAATTCATTTAAGTGTATGCAATCATGATGACAAGTTTTTCAAATTCTGATTGCATTAAATCAAGTATGAGAAGTAGATTAAGAAAATGTGTACTCAATACATCAAATGCACTGGACTGGGTGATATAAAGTAATTAAGACTTTTAATAATAATCTAAACTTAATAACATTTGCATTTGTTTGAATAGTATAAACTACTTTTCCTAGGCGACATATTTGACAAGGGTTGCAATAAAAAAAGTATTCTCACCGAATCTTTTGACATTCCGCCCATTTATCTTTCTTCTCTTAAATTCTCGTATAAGAGATAAAAAAGAAAAAGGAAGAGGAATATTGATTTCTGAAATTTTCGGGTGACGAGGCAAGAGAGAAAAAAAGTAGAAAAGAGAAAACTTTTCTTTGCTTTTCTTTTCCCTTCTCTTTGCCTGATGTATGTATGAGTGACTGACTTTCCTCCTCCATACGGTAGAGGAGAAGTCATATTTCAGCACGGAAACGTCCATCAAATATCTCCTCCCTTTACGTCATTGGGTGTTTCTGTGTGACATCTATGACGTCACACAGCGCCTAGTCTGTCCTAATGAAAAAGTGATTTGGTTCTTGTGTGAATTATAGTGTGCGACACACACAAATTCGAGAGATACTTTGTTTATTATTATATTTTAATCATTTCTGTATTTCGAACATAAGTGCTACATTTTTCTTAAACTGAAAAAAATTGTCTTTGGTATTGTACTTGTGTATTAGATTTCATCAGATGTAAAACTCATTTTGGAAATAGGTTTTCGTTTAATTTGGTTTGTGTGTCATTCTAAGACAAATTTTAGCTTATAAGAAGTAATTGGGGCAGCATCTGCAGTTGAAAATCAAATTCGAACTACTGCAAACAACAACAACAGATGAGAGTTGGAATGAAAAAAGGGTAAGAGTTTACAATCGAGTACCGCTTGATTTTTTTGAGATATTTTGACGGTAGTATAATACCCAAGATGTCACTAACAAGATGACCGTTGACGCTACACAAAAGCTAACTCTAAATATCAAGGTTACCAGAAATTAAATTTTAATCACCAAATTTTTTTACTAAACTAAGGTGTACCCAATGACTTTAACCCAACTTGAAAAAAGTTCTATTTGGAGGTTTATTTTGTTCTTTTTTACCTTACAAAAGGTTTTGTCCATAAATTTACAGTTTGTATTACAATTATCCCTGTTTTCACAGTATAATTTAATGTTCACATTACAATTTTCTCAACATTCTTAGTTTTTAATTTACAGTTTAGATTGTACAGTTTGAAAATATACCAAGATCAACAGTTCAAATTTAATTTCAGGGATCCGCTAACACCCACCCCCAAGTTGAAATTCGAAATAAAAATGCTTAACTTCAGTATAGGTTTGATTTGATTTTCTACTCAAAGGCATGGTATTTTATGTATGAAAGTTATTTCTTCTGGTACTTCTAATATATAATGGATTCTGTAGCATCCCAAGCATTTCACCTGTCGTGGGAATCAAACCCCTGAACAACTCAATGGAATGATGGATCCCTTTTAAGCATAAGCACATTATTATAGTATTTAATGAATAGTGATGTTTCTGAAATAAGGATTTCCAGTATTTAAGCCGTTTTTTATGTGATACCAAATGTATGATGACATTACAAAGTTACTGATGAGTGTATCTGTCTTCCCAATAAACGCTTTGAAGTTCAATTCCTCCATCATTGAACAACGGATGATGTCTGGCACTTTTTCCTTTTAAAGGTGAATTCGTCTAAACAGTAGCAGAAGGGTTTAAGTTATTCATCTTTAAAAAACACCGTGCATTGAAGTTTTCTGAAAAATTTTCTTAAAAACTTATTTGATCAACATCATACATCATGCGAGAATAAATACAATTGAATGTAATCAAGGTGAATTAAATTAAAATATTGCAGTAAAGAAACAATATATAAACTAAACTCCATGGCACGACAGCCCATGTGGGCCAAGGCCTACAGTGCCCATAACTGTTTTCATGACCGAGGGCCCTGGGGTGCGAAGCATATGTCCCAGTTAGGTGGTCAGTCTAATGTAAACGACCCCCAGTGTTTAGTTCCCAAGCATGCTTGGTACTCAGTTAATCGACCCACTGAAGGGATGAAAGGCTGAGTCAACCTTGCCCAACCCTAGGATCAAACCTCGGACCTGTGTCATGAGAGCGTGAAATGCTGCCACTAAGCCAGCGGGCTTCTAAAGAAACAATATATACTATATTAATATTTTAACTACAGACATTTCTTTTTTTTTCTTTGAATTCAATCCTTTTAGCAACAGACAACAAATTTTTTAATTAAAAATTTTTCAGCTGCATCGTGTTTTATAAAATTGCTTGAGTTCCAAAGTATTTATACTAGTTTGCTAATGCCGCTAATTTTCTAAGCTTATGACTTAAAACAGAAAACATATATCAATTTTCCTGAGAATTGTATGCATGTTGAAAATAGGGGAAAACTATACATTTTTAATGAAAAAGAAATTTAATAAAAAAGCAATAATTTTATATTTTAAGATAGTTAAAAAAAGGACTGTACATTAATACTGTATGTGTGTATGGGACTGTAAATGAAAGTCATAGCTTTCTGAACATCTTGGCCAAAGTAAGTTGTCTCACACCGCATCCGCATATGCAATACGCGCCCCCTACGTATACAATACAATGTATACAATTATAATGTAATTTGAGTGTTTTGGCGCTAAATCTACACTATGACTTTAATTTTAATCCTCAAAAATTAATAGGAATTTTTACTTTGGCAGATTCTCAGTATTAAGAATCCGGTGGTTTTTTGCCACCAGATTCTTGCTCGGTCAGTGCTGAGAATCATTAAGTTAAAGAGAATTTAATAAGTTAATTATATTAAATGTAATGCCAAAATGTATTTAGTTTTGAATGTATCTGGGCCTTCCTTTCAGCCAGTTAATTATTTTATTAAATAATATATTCCCTTGGTTATACTCGCTCATCCCCTTTTAGTGTAATCCCGCCCCCTAAGGGTGTGCTCCCCATAGGTTGAGAATCGCTGAACTTGGCAGTGAGAATTTGCATATCGTCATGCTCGGGCTCACCTTCTTCCTGGACCCTTTCAGTCTGTTGACCATCATTTACATTTTGAAATCCAGTATCTCACTCATATATTTGCTCTTTTTCTAATACAATCTTCATATTGTACGTCATGTGATATAACACTTTCCTCTATCTAACCACTATATATAAAACTGGGGGTTTATATTTAAATTTGCTTTGAGTCTTCAGAAATACCCTGTTTAACAATTTTAATGCAATATATGTTCATTATCATTTATAGTAATGTTAGCCTTTTTATTATTTATAGTATTGTAATTATATTTTTGTTCAATAATTTTCTTAATCGTGGCTACTACAGTGCACAGACTGAGCTGCTGCAAAATTTTAACGGAATCAGCAGATTGTAATCTGTTATACTTTAAATATTCTACAGTTTATCACCTACAGCAAATGTTAAATGTTCAATAGGATACCATTCATGCATATGTAATCTTAACTATATGCGTGTAGACAATGCAGTCCTTTGGTATTGCGAATAATGCAATGTTACATTAAAGGACACAGTTAAAGCATGAGAGAGTTACTAGTACTTATTGAAAATCTGCCCCGGTTATTTGCTCTTTTTTTATACTCTTCTACTTAAACTTAATTATATTGCTTGCATATTTGTGTTACAAACTACTTATATCGTCTGCTATGACCAAGATCTCCAAATATACTTTATAATACTAACGTATTATCCCGAAACAAATTTTGTGAAAAATTACGTGACCAAATATTGCGTTTTAACGCCAGATGTTAGTATTTAGTTGATCGCATTGACTGATCAAATTCGTAAACTCAAGCTTTTTTTTGTTTTAGCTCATACAAAAATTTTAAAGTTAATATTAGTTTCCTGTGAACGTATCAATGTAAAAATTAAATCATAAATTAAAAATGATTTTTAACTAGTTGTTTTAGGGAAGACACAATTGCTTTTTTTCTTCTCATTTAAAAACATTATTAAAATTTAAGAGCTGTTAACCAGTATTCACAGGGGATATTTAAAAGGAGCCAAAGATATTTGGCATTAAACTGCAACAATTGGCGATATATATATTTTTTAAGGAAATGTTTGGCGGGATAGTGCATAAATACCAACTTTTTATCAGTACTAGATTAATATTGTCATAAATGGCTATAAACACATAATTAATATTTAATGTAAATTAACAAAAGTGAAAACATCAAAATGCAATACATTAAAATTTATAAATAAAAGAAATAAATATAAAATTGTAATTCAAATGGTGCCACAAAAATCTATGAGGAAATGTAAATATTAATTTTAAATGTGGTAAATCAAAATTTCTAATAATTAGTTATTAGAAATTCCAATATAGCAAATGTCTATATTATGGAAATTAATAGCCTCAAAATAAGGGCTATTATTTATTAATTTGATTTCCATGCAAAGTTTACAATAGAATGAAAATGTATATCACCAAATGAAGAAAAGTTATAATTTAAGGAAAAATTAAAATAATATAGAAAATACAAAACATCTAAACAAAATATAAAAAATAAACTGTCTGGAAAAAAAGAATATTTATTCTGAGTGTTAAGAAAAATTATTTTGAATATTTCCTTAGAGTTCAAATAATAGTGTGATAGATGCTTATTAAATTAAAATTAATTTTCAATTAATTTTGCAAGATGCAAATTTATTCCAGCTTTTCATATGAAAGAAAAATCGAGTAAACGTCATCAAAATCGTAATCATTCTACTGTGGTTAGAAGTCCAAGTTGACGTAAGAAGAAGTAAAAGAAGTCGCCAAGAAATTTGCCAAAAGCGAAATCACACCAAAGGAATTTTATAACATTTGTACCAAGCTTATATTTAAAAAAAAAAACATTTGATGCTTTATATACGATTTCACTGACTTTGTGACTTTAGAATTCATAAAAATAAAAATAACTTTTAATAAAAGATTGGATCAGGATAGCGAAAGGTTTCCTGATCCAATCTTTTATATTGTATGTGTGCGGGATTATTTTAATAAAAAAGTATTCTAAATAAAAGAAAAAATAATGGCGTGGAAGTTAATATTAAATAGAGCTAAAGATAAGTGAAATAAATGTTGTATATTTCCTAATTGTATGGCAACAACAGCAGCAACATTATCTACATCAAGAAGCTAGTAGAGTGTATTTTTGTATTTTCGACAGGCTTGTGGAGAAAGATGTGATCTCCTGATCACTAAGTATCGGGTTCGATACCCATCATAACCGAAATTCTGCACTCCGAGAAAGTTTCTGGACATTTAAAATCCGTCGCTTTAGTTTTTCTTCCCTGTCATTGCATAACGTTTGAGCCCAATATTATGTTTCAACTTGCCACTTGAATTTGACTCAAAATTGCGAGTCATTAAGACTGTTTTAATTGGTTCGATGGACTCAAATAAATAACCGAATGCGTATTGCAAGTGTGCCTAAGAGCATACTTCAAACTTAATGGTAGGCTCTAATTAAAAACAAAAGTACGATATAGTTTATCAAATTTATTAAAATATGTATAGTATAAACTTTTATTTACATCATTTAATTTGTGTAATTGATTTCATATTGTTGCAATGAAATTAAACAAATAATTTTAATACTGTATACATTTTTGTATGCACTCATAATTTTTTTACACAACATGCATTTTAAAAATTCTACACTTTCTATAATTTTCAAAATACTACACTGGTTTGAATAACAAATCCTAACCATTCATGCATAAATAATTCGTAATATGTATGTTATTTAGTATCGTTAGTATGAAATACATATTTATTTTACACTTAACACGTATTAAATACATATTTAAAGTATACAGCAATAAATATTGAATCGAAAGGTAAAATTTTCTAATACAGTTTATATTATGTGCATCAGTATTCTTCCAGAGAATCCCTGATGAAACATATTTCACTAGATAAAGTTTCTCTGAAGAGCTTATCAAAATATCAACATTTAATAGCATAAATAATGACGTCACAATGAAATATTTTGGCTTACACCTTTACGATTGGAATATCTAATTAGAGACGGGAAATAAATATGCGAAATAGAATCCTGTTCTTACGATTAATTAATCAACTTAATTTACATCCATTATGTGAATTATTTGTGTACAGTTTGTTGATAAATGATTGAGTGCAGCTTTAGGGCATTAACTGAGGCTGTACTGTAGGATCCCTAAGCAAGGGTGTGCGTATATTTCGAGGTGAATCTGACTGCATCTCCATTTAAATGATTAAAGAAACCGAATTGTTATAGTACTTAATTTCTATACATCCTATTTTCTGACTGACAATATAGATAGTTTAATTTTTTATAAGTTGAAAGAAAATAATTACATGAATTTGAATGTGAAATAATATAAACAGAATAAAAAATTTGACTTTATAATTTGATAAATCTGTATATTAAAACTGAAGTTATGCTATATAACCCCTTAACAGATAAGGATAATATTAATGTCAATAGTTTAAATATGGATATTGTGATTAAGAAAAACTTAATCTTTTAACTATTCGCCTTGTAGTAATTATTCGCCTAAAGATATAGGACTAGCTTCTTCTTCTTCTTCTTAGAGTTGGGTTTGTATTATATTGGGCACCTCTGCTTTTATCAGCATTTTGTACTATTAATCCAAACCCAATGTTTCTTAGTTCCAGTTGCTCGGGTCACCCACTTTATTAATAAAGTCCGATAACCCTTTCATGGAGTCTAAGTGTAACTCTCTAGTATGGATGATGCCTAAAGAAGTTAATCTGGGGAGGGCAACAACCTCGCATTCTTAAATGATATGCTTGGCCGTTTCCTCTTGCCTATGACATTTGATTCTGGTGAGAGAGTCAGTCATGCTAGAGATAGCTTCCTGACTTTCATCAGAAGAAGATGGTTTGGAGGTCATTTCTACCTCCTGTGAAGGATTCATTGCTGCCCTTTCACTAGATTGTCTCTGAGTTCCTTTGTCTTTTTCAGCAAGGTTTACTTCAGAGGCTTCACCTGCAAATGCAGAAAGGTTAGTTGTTTCCTGTGTCTTTTCAGCCACAAGATAATAATTAATAAGCTCAGGTAATATAAACAGTCCACCCAGCATTGCCTGAGTTACTGGGCAAGGCAAAAAGCTCTAGAAGTTCGCCAGGCAACTAGAGGCTCCGTTAAGACACCATTACCGCAGTGCCAAATAGCCCTAGGCACGGGTTGGATAACACCAGGGTTTACGGGAGCTGGTTCGCGGCCTCTGATTCTATATTCAAGGCTATCCTGTCATTCCTACAGGACGTTCGGCGATCCACCACCAGCTGACGTGCCTGGTAGCTGCTCAGACCCCAGGTATAGGACTATTGATGCCGGGTAGGTGTCTTCCTGTTATATTGATTTAAGATTGCCATAGGGCATTTTAATGTCATCTGCATAACTGGCTTCAGTGAAGTCTATTTTTACAGTGTTGTTGCCCCAGCATGCTTTCCTATATATAGCCTTGAGTTGGGCTCTATCAGTTAGATAGAAGAGTCTTGAGGAATTTGAAGCAGAAACCAAGCAGAAGACCCCCATACTTGGCTGACTTCCCCTAGAAGTATCATTTCACTTGGAGGACATTGCGACCACGCACAGTTTTAAGGTGCCCAGACACCTTTAGGGAACACGACGGATTTTCTGTTAAGCCGGTATTCGAACTTACTACATTCTGATAATGAGAATGACGCCCTAATGAACCAGGTCACCGCGGCTAGTGGACAGTCTTCAGGTGACTCAAGGGAGGATACCTGGAAAACTCCCAAGCACTACCTCGACAGGTATTGTTGCAGAAGCACTTTTCACAGAGAGTGAGTCGTATTTGCCTATCGCAAGGAATGAAATTTAAAAATTCCCAAGAACCCACCCCAACAAATGTACATGCAGAAAAATATGAATACAAAATTCCGTTTATTTAGTAGCAACTTGGATCGAACCCGTCACTTTTCGCTCTGAAGAGTGGTATCCTACCACAAGTCCACGATAGCCCATGATCGTGACAGATAGCTTGCCTGTGGGCAGGAAAAGTTTATGAATTGAATTTTTTAGTGAATAAGTTAATTTAATGATTCAAAGTGCTTTATCGTACGCCTTTAAATTTGGTACATCAAAACAGTTGTCGTCATAGATATTGGAGTTGAAGTGTGAAAAAAACCTATGTCAGATAAATCAAGACTCGTGCTGTCCCTTAAGGTAAATTTTGATAGTTAACTGTATACGGATGTGAGGACAAAAAACTAGACTAAGTAAAACAATAAAAATTCCATTTTTTAGCGTATTTGCTGGATTGAAACTCTGATTATTCAAAGATTAGGTCAAACTGGCATTCAACAAATATATAAATTTCAATTTAGTAATATTTCAATGAAGTTATTACATTGTAGAATTGTGTTGCTTAATAAGTATTTTTTCAGCAAAGTGATAATCACATTTAGAAATGCCATGTGGCAAATTTTTATTGAAATAAATAAAGCATTATACTCCAAATAAATAAAAATATTTAAATTTAAAATTACATATTTTTAAGGAAAATAAAAAAAAAAGTATGTATTCCAATTAGATGGAAAATCTTTAAACTAGATGAAAATATTTAACTGTGAAATTACATATCTTTTAAAGGTATTAAAATATTTTTGAGAATGATTAATGCATGCGAGAACTTTTTCATCCATTTTGCATTAGATTAAATACATAATTTTGCCATTTCCTTTGGAGTAAACGTATTTAGATCAACTCTTAATCTATATTAACTACGTTAATATTAGTTTTTTGTATATTTAAAATCAGGAAATTTAATAAATATTTTGCAATAATATAAGAAAAAATTTCTTATATTTTGCATAAAATATTACATAAAGTAAAAAATTTGCATATTGCATAAATAATTTTAGAAAGAAAAATAAATTTTCTCTGTTTTCTGAGGTATGATATAAAATTACATTATCATAAGGGTAATTAATAAATTATTTATTGATTATTATTATAAAAATATTCAATGTATACGCAGCTAAGAAGCAATTAATATTTTATGACATAAATAATTTAGTTACATCTATATATCCCATGCATATATAAACATATTTCAATACTTATTAAATGTATGAATTATCAGATTATGAGGTACAATGGGTGTTATGGTCCGGAGAAAATTTCCTTCTCTTTCAGAACAATGTTGGAATTGAGGGAGATAATCCTTTGGTGGTGCCATCTATTGGAGGAATTTAGAGCAAAATCCTACTTCTACTTCCGTGGTGACTTAAAATCGCATAGCCACGGCATAGCGAGCTTATCTTGTCCAAGTGTCATAAGTAACAACCACAACAATCATGAACTAAAATTACAAACATTACATGATGTGATAATATAAACACTTAATAGACATATAATTATAAACTATCATTTAACAAGTTTATATAGTAGTAATGATTATAGTAGTAATATAAACACGTCTATATAATATATATAATATATAAATGTGTTTATATTATATAATATAGTATCTAGTGGCTATATACTGGGAAGAATATATTGCCAGTTCAAACGATATTTAAAAATATCATTATATATCACATTAAATTTGTAAATTAAAATTATCATTTTTCTGATATTTTTCATGCATGTTTTTTTTTAATTTTGCTTTTTTTAATCTACTTTTCCAAATAATGAAAAGAAAAAAGTCTTGTTTATGTATTTAACGTTATATCTGTTCCGATTCCCAAATCATCAAATTGATGATTATATTAATATTGTTGACTATTTTTTATATTGGAAGTGCAAATTTTCTTTAACGGTAAATAAATGTAAATTTTATTTATTTATAATTTTATCAATACAGTAATTATTAATATTTTTTAATAAATTGTGGACAAAATTAATAATAATTTAATTTTGAAAAATGTTTTTAATATAATTTGATTTCTTTCGAGTAAATATAAACTTTTTTTAACTATAAAATAGAAAAAAGTTCCTTATTTGATTATAGTTTTGAGAAACGTTCATTTTAAATACTTGTTCACAATAAACTATACGATAATAAAGAAACATGCGTCTATATATTCAAATGAATTATGAATAATAAAAACTTATGTGAAATGATATTCTGATGTTTTGAATGATTTGTTCAAGCGAATAATGGTGACTAAAAAATATTTATTTTAAAATCCTGTTTATCCAAGTGACTCATTTTAAGTGAACTTTATGGCTTCAATTTTCGATAAAAGAAAATAAAAAATAAAATATTTTGGTGAAAAATGCAGATAATTTATCTTTATTAGTATATATATATAGGTAAAAAATAATTTTGAAAATTCTCTCTCAGGAATTGATATTTTATAATAGGTTTTTTCTTTCATTTATTGTTGAATTATTTGTCTGCGATATATTGAAGAAATTCCATTCAAGGAAATCCTTTGCAAATCACTAGCATAAAAAATAGTAGCAAATAATATGTTTCAATTTTTATTTTATTTATTTATTCTTATATCTAAAAGTGTACGCGGAATTAAGCCTTTATTTACTTAAAGTAATATTTTTTATTTTTAATTTATCTGATACACCATTGAAATTCAAGATTAATAATGCTTAAAATGAATAATGACGAAAGAGAGTATTAAGTGAAACGTTTTTAATTAAAAATCCGCGTTTAACAATTTTTTATTGATAATTAAAGAATTAATGTCTCGAAAAATGTAATCTAAATCACTTATTCCAATTAAATTCCGTTTAATAGAATAAAAGAAATTGTTTTTTTATTCTTCGTAAAAAAAAGTTAAGATTTATTTTTACGTCTGGTTAAGAAATAATTTCCATAAACTTTTAATAATGATATAAATCCTAGATAATAATCTTTTGTAAAGTACGGCACATATTTTTCTAAAAGTACTTAGAAAAAAACAGCATTATTTAATATGGGATGAGTCTGAAAGACTTGATTAATTTTATTAAAGTAAATTAAATATTTGTCGTTAGTAACACATTGTTATTTAATAAATATAAAGTTATTATTTGATAAATCTCACAGATAATTATGTTTCTAATTAAGAGATAATTATTTATTTTGAGTTTTTAAAATGATATTACTTTTTATTGATGAATTACTACAATAATAAATAGCTTAAATATTTTAGAAATTTATAATATCGAAAGAGAAAACATAATATTCTTATTAATAACGATTTAATTTATTAATTTAAATTGATTTACGTTTTCCACTTCCAAATTTAAAGCGAGTAAATATTGAAAATGGAGTTGGTAACAAAAGCCATTAAAAGTACTTTTATGTTTTATGCAAATAATTATCTCAACTCAAAAGAATGTTATTAATTAATATTTATAAAATCCTTTTAGCTATTATGATAAGGAAATTTAAATATAAAATATTGTTTCTAGCAATTAGCATAATTTTCAAAATCACTGTTGAGATTCTGAATTTAGAAATACATTAATAAATCATGAAATGTGCTTAAATTTAACATTTGCTAC
>JAJQOW010000265.1:82500-141707 GCA_037975125.1 Latrodectus hesperus
CGGAGGGGGTGGGGTAGTTGTCGTGATTTAAAAACAGGGACCAAGCAGAAAGCCCACTGATACTTGACTTGCCAAACCTAGAAGTCTCATTTCACTTGGAAGTGTTTGTGACCGTGACATATATAACGTGCCAAACCCAGCATGACGGATATTCAGTTAAATTAGGATTCGAACTTACTACCTCTAGTTAATCTGAAAAGTGTTCAAACCACAATCAGTCCACTGCAACTCACTTCTGTATGGTTTCAAATACTCTTTTAATACCTATTGATATAATTTAACTATAAAAAGAGAAATTTCTAAAACAATTTTGATGAATTAATTTAATTGAGCAAAATACTCAGTAGAATGAGCAATAATTATTTGTATTATCATTTTCCCTTTTTTGTAAGCAATATTTTTTTTTTAATTTTATTTCTAAATTTTAAAATTTTATCTATGATGAAAATGTTACTCTTATTTTTTTATCATTAATTTATTTACGTTTTGTGAACTTAATAGTACTGCATTCAAGCATACTTTTAAGCGATACTGAAATATATTTATTGTTTAATTAGGTACACTACAATATTTGCCATAAAGAAGGAAAAAATAAATAAATATCATCCAAAAATACAGGTATTTTTTAATGTATAAAATCAATTAAATTACAATATTTAGTTTGAATTTAAAGTCTTATAAAAACGATATATATTTATTCTTATTTTTTGCAATAAAGGATGTAGTAATATTAAAAATTCAAAATAAAATTTTAAACAGCAATTTTGTAGACTTATACATCGAGATCAATGTACAAAATTGATTTCAATATATTCATAAAAAACAAAATATCCTACATTAATTAATATCAAATTTAAAATGGCTTGTATCATTTATTATGTCGCTAACTATTGAACTTAATATGTGTAATAAATGCCTGTCAAATAGATAATAAGACATACTTTTCATCATTTCACAACGAAAAAAAATTTCTGATAGTCTTATTTTTTAAGCATGTCCATATTATGTCATCAAATAATATCAGATTAGAAATATAATTTCAAGTTGCCTCGTTTATAAACATTTTTAAAATTAAATATTAAAAATTTAAACTCTAATGTGAAGCCTTGGGTAAAAATATAATGAATGCAAAAAGATAAAGATTGATTTATTTCCAGAAAAATTCCTTTACTTGCAAGGAAAATAACTGAGAATTTATCTCCGGAAGAAAATGCTTAGGGAATTGTGCTATCAACTTAAAGCTGATAACAATCAGATGATCAAACATCAATCACGTGATATCACTCTCTCTTGAAGCTCAGATTTTTCTTATCTTTCTTTCTCACATCACGTGTTTTATTCCCTTATTTTGTTTAAAATATTCTCCCCAACAAGAATTCAAAAAAATAATAAAATAATTATTTTAAGAAAAAGCATATTGTTACAAATATTGATTTATTTATTTATATATTTTTGTGTTAGTTCGATGTCATTAATTGTTGGCGTTAAAATGTTCAAATCTTCAAATTCAGCAAAATGTACCTGATTAAGATTAAAATAACGAAGACCTAAATGCCGTAGGAGATATATGATCAAAACATTATGATGTAATCAAAACATTAAGAACATCTCTACAATTTGACACTTAGATGGTGTACAAGACGTGATCAAAACATTATGATTTAATCAAAACATTGTGATCATCTTTACATTTTGACACCTATATGTCGTGGAAGACACATGATCCAATTGTCTGTCTGTAATGATACAAATTGTCTGTTGCTGTCCATTTTTATAAAATATGGTCCTGATACATAGTGACAAACAATACCGACTCACTTTAGAAACATTTCTATTTTCACTCACATTATATTCAATCATTAAGTTAGTCATCGTTTACCGCTGATCTCATTTTAATATAAGGGAAATGGCAATTTCTGACGTACTGTTTCGTTAATGATGTTTGGACATGAAATTCTATGGTGTCTTCTACTTGTATCATCATCATTCGTCCATTGAACTATCCTCAAAAACAGAACATGAACAGTTGATGAACTGTGCTGTTTCGGATAAACACATTTCAACTCTTCAGTCCATCATAATCTGTCTTCTGTCAAAGTCTTTTAACAGCTTGCTTTTTACATGAATCACGTAATGACAGTAAAGATGCTTCACAGGCTTCTAAAAAAATTATAAATCATTCCCATTTGCCTTGACATTTTGGTAGAATCCTTATCAAACTGTGTAGATGTGGTTCTCATGCTTTGGCACTTCAGTGAATTTATGCATAGTTTTTGTAAGTCTGGATTTAAATCCGTATCTCATGTTTTAAATAATCTGGCAAAATTCCTTTCATTGATATTTAGAGCTCTAGTGTGGCTCAATAGCTTCACCGTTAAGATCAGCGAAGTGAACCATCATTTGTAGCTGGCAGTGATTGGGTTGGTGAGCCCATTTTCCTTCATTGGGTTGCTATAGATCTATGGGTTAGGGATGTATCCACGTTCATCTGTCACATTAAAATTCCTGGTGTGCCCTGGATGTGTAAAGGAGCATGCCAAATCAGATGTGACCTCGTCATCTTTCACTTGATGTCCCATCAGTAACCAAAATTACATTGTGGTTAGTGATGGGCCACCATTCCGAACTCGTTAACTTTAAACAATAATCCAAGGCTTTCGTTCATCACCATCAATAGATTGCTATTTATAATGATATGATTGCGTCAATATTTTCTTGTTCTTTATTTTTGAAATTAAGGATATTATAAACGCAGTCCTTTTGAAATAGTTATTCAAATTCAAGGAATTGACAGCAAGCATGATGAGTGAGAAAAATGTCATTTTATCGCAAAAGGAAAACATTTTAGCACAAAAATTTAATCTTTGAAAGTTGTTAAAATTCTTATGAAGAATATGACCCGGATTAAAATTAAAAAAAACCTGATAATTGGAAAAGATATTTGAATTAAAGCAAGGTTCTGTAGAAGATAATTTATTTCAGAAATTATGATTGAAAATGTATGCAATCAAGATCATAGCGAAGCATATAACAAGAAACTAAGAATCTTTGGACATTTTCAAGTATATTAGGGTAACTAGTAATGTTTATCGTAATCACAATCCGCATTATATCCTTCTTGTTCTGCGTACCCTAGTGTAAACTTTCCACCAGTTGAAGTTTGATAGACACTCAGGAAGATTGTAGGCTAAACACTAGTCCCGCCCGAGAGGTTCTGTTCACTTCTCTATATATTCTTCATTTTTATAATCAGACCCGCTATTTGTAAGTCTAGTTGTAAATTTTCTAATGTAAAACCTCATCAACTCTTCCTCGGTGCTTTAATCGTCACCATACAAATGGAAAATATGTATAAACAGTTTCTTCATTTCAATTGATCAGATGCCCTTATTTACTTTCGTTTCTCTTTTCAAATACTTCACTATTCTTTAACTTTATATATGATGTCAAATACACGTTTTTACTTTTTATTGTTGATCTTCTCCTTTCACTTGATGTCTCAGCCTTTTTGAATAGTTTTGCCATTTTTACGGATTGAATATTGTTTGCAATACAAAGTTTTATGAAAAACATAATATATATATATATATATATATATATATATATATATATATATATATATATATATATATATATATATATATATATATATATATATATATATATATATATATATATAATATAAATATATATATATATATATACATACATACATACATATATATATATATATATATATATATATATATATATATATATATATATATATATATATATATATATATATATATATATATATAATGAACCCTTCGTGATACACTGCTGTCTGTCTACCATGACTATAACGGATTCCACAAATTTGTCTGTATCTACCTGTTGTCATGGAAACAAGATACATTCCAATTTCAATACAAGAAAAAGTTTATTTTGACTTACAGAAAACCCTGAAATTAGCATATAAATACTACATTTAATACCGCTAATTCATAACGCCTTTAATCCTCCTTTCAAATGGACAGCTCTTGCTATTATTGCAACTACCACTAACCATGCTTGTTGGTGGGAAATGTTTTTGTGATAGAATGAGATTAACGACATAAACATTTGTTTATTTTGTAAGTCGAATTATGGAAGTGTTGATGTGTACCTCTTCATGATATAATGAGACACCTGTTTTGTTTTCAGATGAAGAAGCGACGAGCTAGTACCCCCATCCTGCATGCGGGTAGCAAGTTCCGTCACGGTTTACTTCAGCTCATGATCCACTCAATTGATCCTTTACATGACGGTGAGTGAAATTTCTTTTTTTTTTCATAATTTTATTTACAATTATTAATTGTTTCTAATTAAAATTCACGTATTTCTATTCTTAAATGCTTAATGATGAATGTTTTTTCTGTAGAGATAAGTTGAACATTATTCCTCTAAATAGAAATTTCTTTGAAGTACCGATGTCATATAATCCATTTGGCATGATTTCAGCGTTAATGGCGACTTTTCTGCCTTGCAGCATAGATTTCTAATTACAATAGGATAATGTTTTTCTCGAAAAACTTCTAATGTGTTAGTTTCGTTAACCCTAGCTTTTTTATCATCGACAGAGTACTTTCAAACAATTTAACTGAGATATAAAGAATTCAAAAGCATTCTTATATTTTTCCTTATTGGTAATTCATTATTTCATATTCTTCCGGTTTGCAAGTACTTTTTTTATTAGTATATTGTTTATACTTTTTAAATAGTTATATTTAATTTGCTTTTTCAATTTATGAATTTTTATATAAACTTAAAGTGTGTTGAAACGAAATTAATTAGGAAATGTGTCAAAATTATGTTCAGTCTGTAATAAAATCTTTCAAATACTGATAAAATTTTCCATCTCACAAAAGTTTCATTTGAAAACAAATTTCTTACCCAGCAAATGTCACAATAAACCAAGTGTCATCATTTTGCTTATGGTGAATATTTTTATGATATTTTTGATTCACCTGGAAAAGTGTGAATTTCGGACAGCCGTAGAATAATTAAAATTTTTAAGGCATATATAAAATGTTCTGTTTAAATAATCTTTGTATTTACGTCATTTTGGGGTACTTTCAAACATATTGTTTCATTATATTCATTAATTTTTTAATTTTTACATTAGTAACTTTAAGGAATTCTTAAGACGAATTGAAAAAATATTTTGTTTAAGAGTGGGTTTTTTCTTGCCATTATTTTTATTCACAAATTTCCACCACTGCTGCTAAATGTCTTTTGTGTATTTTCTCTAAATAATTATAATATCTGATCTTTTAGTCATAAATTTTAGACACATAAATTTTACTTAAAATTACTTTAATAATAATATATAAATAATTATAATAAAATGGAGTCAATTCATCCCCAGATGAATATAAAGTAATATAAAGAGCTTTATTGTGTCAAGAGATATTTAGCGTCAGAATTCTTTTATATGAACTGATATGAGATAATAGAACAATTTATATTGTATCACATATTGAAAGTTGCGAATTATTTTGCCATAATATAACCCCGTAGCTCAAATTTAGTCTCCAATTTACTTTAACAGTGTTACGTTTTAAAAATTTAGTTTCACTGATATGATTATCATGAATAATAGTGGAGACAACTGGCGAACTGGTAAAAGTTTACGATCGGGTATCCTTTAATTTTTTGGTGATATTTTTTGACGGCAAGATAGGCGTCAAGATGGACCTTACAAAAAATCTAAACTAAGATAAATTAAATTTTATCGCCTAACCAACGAATACCCAATTCTGCACTGAACCCTAGCGAACCAATTGAAGATAAAATGACAAAATAGCAAAATCAACATCAACACAGAACTGCTCATAACTTACAAGATTCGATTTTAATACTTTATGAAATGGAAACATCAAACATAAGTATGAAACTCGATACATTACTTTGACGTCGTATTAATTAAATCAATTAAGCGAAAAGTTCATCGACCTCTTTAAGACTTGTGTTTACATTTGTCCATTTTCACGGGGTCATTTTAATATATCTTTTTATTTATGGATCTTAATATCCATTTTTTTATTTGAATTTTATTAACTAACATTATATTTGTTTGTTTAAGTATTAATAGGTATTTTAAAGTAATTTTTGAAAAATATATTTTTAAAGTATAATCTTTAAAGTATGAATTGTGTATAAACATATGTAAATAGCTAACTTTTATCGGACACTAATACAAAAAAACGCACTCGAATTATGTAACCATGTTTATATATATATAGTCTTTGAAATTAATTTCCATTACTTCATTTATCTGCAAAATGTTTCATGGCCCATCACTGAGTATTAAAACTACTGCAAAATGTCTCTAATTTGAGAATTTTCTCTTTTGGCTACTCAACGAAAACTGGTTCCTAATCATCTGAGTACTTTTGAAACGATATCATTTCAGAAATTTTCGTAACAAGACGTGCGTTGGAAGAACTTTCAGAAGCTTGGCCAATACCTCTTACTCTGCATTTCTTCGAAGCCAAGCTTGATGTTTCATGCCGTACACTACGTAACCAGAACATCCACCGTCACTAAAACAATTGTTTTTCTCTTTTTTTTTCGAACTTCCCATTATGAGAATCAGTACCTTGTGGTATCTTCTCCCGATAGCATACAATCATGAAACAAAAGTAATTTCTCATAATGCTTTTGATCCAAAATTTTTTCAATGCATTTGCATTCATAAGCCGTTTTTAAAGAAACTTCCCAAATAGAACCAAAAGCTATACAGACGGAATCATGATTCCCTCCTTTATTTGACAAGTGCCCTGAACACTGATCAGGCCATGTCTTTCAATTATGATACCCTAAATTTTAAAGTTATAGTTTCTTGGTGTGTTACGATAACAGCGCCATCTATTTGAAACTATATTTGCAAACCATTTTCTTTTCGTTTCCTAAGCAAGGTAATCAATGTCTCATGCATAATCAAATGAAATATCACGGCCTTCTTATCAGGGGTTATTTTTTGAAGTCGTTAATTTATTTTAATTAATCCACAATGATAAACCAAAGAGCAAGTTATGATAATATAAAAGAAACAATAATTCTATTTTAACAGAATGATAATTTTTCATATGGTGTAATTATAAATGATACCTTCTTTGGAATATTTTCAGAAATGTTTATAAATAATTATAATCTCTGTGCCCAATTTTGATGCAAGAATGTTATGAGTTTATTTATAAAATTCAGATGTGGTTCCTGATTCGATAAGCGTTCACAAGTATGGTATGTTACTTACATTAGTATTCTGATAAGACAAGGGAACATAGTTCAACAATAAAATGAATCCACTGATTTTTAACGATTGCAACAAAACATGGCTTATTCTCATACTAGTAACATTCGCCAATTTCGTACAACTGACAGACAATAGGAACAACTCAAATGTTCAAGTTGTCATCTAGGCTTAGATGTTTAATTTACCTGGAATAATATGAAAAGCTTCCAAGCCATACCATGAAGAATACATGCTTTCAAGGACACCTCTACCATCAAACGCGATACTTTAAAGGATACAACTCCGCTTGCACTCATCTTTATCAATCTCGCTCATACACGTTCCAAATACCAAGTGAGTCTGGTGGCTTTATTGAATGTGAAAATGCTTGGTTTGTGCTGCGGCAGCAACACACTCGTGGCAGTTAAGTCTGCTAATTCAGCAAAGTATTCCGATGCACCGTTATCACCGTTACAGATTGAAAAAAATTGATGATAGTTTGAAAGGATTTCTTTGCATTTCTTCAAAATTTTAACAGTTCAGGACTGGTTAATCTCATTCGATTAGTTTGCGAGAATGACCCACTTATGTAGTTCGAGTCCCAACATCAATAGTTTTCTAGAGATCACGAACAGTTGATCGCGTTTGCATTATCTTTTCATGCAACTGAACGAATATACCTATTAATACGATAACCAGCAACACCATTTACAAAAACACTAATTTTACTGTCTCATTTGACATACTGCATCAACATCTCACAAAACTACACAAGTATAAATCAGTTTTCCAGGCAGAAACCCTAGCAATAAAAGAATCACTGCTTTATTCGATCCAGCATAAACTACAAAGTGTCACAATTTGGACAGACACTTTATCTTCCCTAATGGCTTTAAATAACCCGTTACACAAATCCCCAATAATAAGATCCGTTCCAAATTTACTTTTTCACAACCAGAATATGAACATCTAACTAAGTTGGTTAAGAGCACATACTGGAATCACGGGGCAGCTGATCAAGCGGCAAAACAAGCAGCAACCCATCCAACTCTTCCGTTGACACCTTTAAAGTGGTTTAGAGCCAGTCTAAAATCAAAAATTAAATATTATATAGAGCAAAGCTGGCAATCTCTTTGGAATAACTTGCCGAATGGTCACCATACAAGAAGACTAATACCAAAAGTTTCATCAGATGTGCTATATTCCAATCCTTATTTAAATTGTACCTTAACAAACCATGCGCCCTGTCCCAGCTACTTCCACAGAATTAACAAATCCAGATCTCCATCTTGCATCTGTGGCCAAATTGGTACACTACTGCATTATATCACAGAATGTCCTCAAACCAAAGATCTACAAATCAAAAAATCATCTATTCAAACCAACTACCAGTTCTTAAAATTCTGCACAACGAACAAGTTCAGAACAAAAAAATTAATACAGATAATTACTTTCCTTCATGAAAAAGGACTCCAAATGTGTAAAGACCTGGCTGTCCACCAACAGGATCTTATAACTCAGAAGCAGAGTCAACAGATCTCGAAAATTAACTAAATTCTTCAATTCAAGTAACAAACAAACAAACAAACTAATCATTACTTTTTATGTTCCAAAATTACTTGTACTTAGTACATATCTAAATTTCAAGACATGTAAAGAACTAATTGCATTTTATTCCCATAAACTTCTAAATTACATTAACTATAATCAATTTCTGTTCGTAAATTATGTAAATATTTCAGCCATCCTTTCAGCCATTTATTTAGATCCTGTTAACCTTTATTTTTCTGTTTCACTTGATCCTATCCTATTAATTCTGTTGTTTCAGATTTGTATCCCGAACTGTGATACAGTGGTCTACTGCGTAGATAACTGTAGGCTTGAAAGCCCCGCCTTTGTAAAGCATTCGTCTCTCAAACATTGTGTCATGCGTTCTGGAGAGCCTCTTAAGGCTCACGCTCCCAGATTACAATTCCCAGCGGGCACCTGGCACTCCGTGCAGGGTGCCTGACATTCTAGACTGAAGTAGAGGCACAACCTGATAGCCAATGGGAATAGAAAAGGGCCTCTTCTTCTTGTTGTCTGTCTGTCTGTCTCATTTTATATTTACACAACAACATTCCCACTTCACCACATTAAATGCAAGTACTGGATTTCAACAATTCGAGCTGTCGAGTTTTGCGGAAACATTCTAATTTTCAGTTGATTATTGTAAAACGTGGAAAAAGTCTTCATATATATATATATATATATATATATATATATATATATATATATATATATATATATATATCATTATACGTTAATTTTCTAATAAGAAAGTAAAAACAGTGAGGCACCTGTTGGATTTTGGTCGTAAAGTAAAAAACATCATTTCGATATAATTTGTGGGTTCTTGGAAAATTTTGCAAGGTTGACATAGTTTCCTTTACCCTTCTAATTACGTAGATACACACAGATATATAACAATTATAAAATGAAAGAAATATTTAATATTTTTCAAATACATTTAGCTACGTGATTGCTCTGGATGAAATTTATAAAATTCGTTCTTTTAAATTATGTAACCAATCATTGTTATTGGATACAATCATTTGAATTGTATTTTATAATATTCTAATTCTAATATTGTTATTTTATAACTTCTGCTGGCATCAAAACATTACAACGAGTGAAACATTTTCCCCACGTTTTGCTCTACAGATTTGAAGCATTCAACACATCTGCGAGTGTAAAGAATAAATGGGAACAAACAACAAGTAAAAACAACGCTCGTGAATAAAGTCTGCGATGAGGAAATTTAGCGAAATAAATAAAATCGATCAGGAAGAGTTCAACTTTAGAAATGGTTCCTGCAAGGAAGTTTCTGTTCGCAGACTAAATCGGTGATCGAATTTAAAAATTCTTTCAACGTTTTCTTTCTTTGAGGAAGCATGGGAAACTCTGGACTGAATTATATTTTTCTTCACTTCAGAATGGTTACTATTCTTCCTTTATTCTTTCAAGAATCGTTGTAGACATATGGATTTATTTTAATACAAAACCATAAGCAGAAAACGCCATAAAAGTTCTGGTAAAAATGTTGGAAGCTGAGTTAGTTTTATACAAGTTAAATAAAGCACTTCCATTGAAATGTTGAGGAGAAATACCTATAAAAATATGCACCACGTGGCACTTGAATCAATCTTTTGAATGCAATACAATCAGAAAAGAGTACGTAAATAATGCTTAAAATTTACAACCAAGTATAAAGTCAGAATACAGAAAAAAACTTACATTCTGTTGCTAAGGGTGGTGTTTTAAATGCATTAATAATTCTTTCACCAAAAATAAATAGTTTTTAGACTTTGTTATCAGTGTGCATTGTTCAAACTTAAATTCTTGGTATTGTAAGAATTAATAAATAATATTTTTTTCGAATGTAAATGGTTGCAAACTAAATTCTTTTCAATCTTTTAACTATGGAATTCCGAAAGTTATAAATAAAAATAATGTCAAGATTCAAGATAGTTTTATTTGTGGAAATAAATTGTCATTATACAATGGTAAAAATGATTTGAGTTAATGAGAAAGATTAAGATCTACAGTTTAAACTGGATTTCAAACCACTACACACATCCAAGAACACAGTGAAAATCGAACTCAAGACTCCTGAACCGAAGACGAGTGTGAAACTATTCGCAAGCCAGTTTGACTGTCGTGATGTAGAAGAGAGGCTATGAGATTTTAAAAAAAGAGATGAGATTTGCAATTCTTTTAGCGATAAAATGTGGATGTTGATGGCTCTATTTTCGAAATATTCTATAAAAAAGTAAATTAAAAAATTGTAGAGGAGCACCATTTTAATATCAAAAGAAACGATGGAGTTGAAAATACAAAGGTAAAAAACTCATAACAGATATTGTTGTATACCATGGATACAACATAGTTTTACTGCAAAAATAGTTTTAATTTACAGTCAAGGCTCAATTAGCAGAAAGCATGACACTGCGCTTTTTTGCTGGAGTTTTTTTTTATATTATGATCCGGTGGCTCTACAACTTTCTTGGTGACTCTTTTGCTTACCTTTATTGGTTTTTCACATGTTTTTGTTGTTGTTGTTGTCGTGTGCCAACCAGGCTGGCAATATGGGGTGCGCTGCTCCACTTTTTCAACTGATCTATATTTTGGTGTGGAGTCTGACTTCCTTAGTACACACATGCCATAGGAACCCGTTTATAGGGTAGGCAACCATTCATACAAAGAAAGGACAAAGACAGGATAGATAAAGAGAGAAAGTATATCCATGCCCGAATCGGGATTCAAACCCAGGATCTCCTTATCCGTACTCAGGCATGCTGACCACTAGACAAGTTGGTCGGTTTTTTCAAAACATATATATATATATACATATATATATATATATATATATTATATATATATATATATATATATATATATATATATATATATATATATATATATATATATATATATATATATATATATATATATATATATATATATATATATATATATATATATATATATATATATATATATATATATATATATATATATATATATATATATATATATATATATATATATATATATATATATATATATATATATATATATATATATATATATATATATATATATATATATATCCTCAACTTAGTAAACAATATTTTTTGCAATTATCTGTAACCTTTTAAATTGTCTGGCATGAAATGATTAACCAAATTTGTAAGTGTGACTATACAGTTATTGTAAAATAGTAATCATCCATTGGGTAACTTTTTTCATCACCAAGATACTAATGCCAGTTATAATAATCCTTTTATGAAATACAATCATTTCAGAAGAAATTATACATATATATATATATATATATATATATATATATATATATATATATATATATATATATATATATATATATACAAACTTTTAAACTTAACACAAAAATATATACACAATAAATTCTATATTTAATGCAATGGTATATATTTATATAACAAAAAAAATTAAATTTTGTGATAAAATTTTAATTGCAATGGAATAAAATTGTAAGGAAGAGGATTTAAGAAAACTATTTTTATAAAAATCGTATCATATTCAGCGTTTATTAACCGCATTTTCATCTCACACATTAATATTATAAAATAGTAAATCTACTAATTTATTTGCTGTGGGAGGTTTCAGATTTATTGCCAATACTTTTAATATGAGCACAAATATATTTTATAAGGATTGATAAATTATATTACATTAATAATAACAAATGTAAAAAATACTCTCAGATCACTTGCAATTTAATAATATTGCAATTTTCTTAATAACTTAGGAGCATGCTTAGAAACATAATAAAAAAACTACTTTTTTTCGTGTCATCGTATACAGAAAAGAAAATATAGTAACTTTAATGATTATATTTAAAGATTAATAATATATTAAATCTATCAATTTTAAAAATCTTTCTAAACTGTATATAAAAAATACAAGAAAAACTTTGATTATTATAATAAGGAAATAGATATATTTTTACGAAAAATTTATTTTATAATCCAATTTTTGTTTAAAACTCTATTCAGAGTTAATACTAATTTCATTATACTTCTCCATCATTAGATTAATTATGAAGTAGTATTTTAACACCAAGAAAATAAATTTTCTAAAACGTAACAATCTATAAAACGTGATGAAATTAATTAAAAATTTTTTTGAAATCCTCAAAAATAAAGGATTTTTCTATAAATATAACTACTATCGAAATAGAGAAAAACTTCATGTTATAAAATGTCTTATAAATTAAAAATTAATCAAAAGGATCGTAATTTTTAGAAAATGTTTAATTAATCAATGTTTATTATAATATATCGTTTAAAATGGAACAAAATAACGTATTCAGCCCGCTGAGCTTTTTGATCTATTTTAACATAAAAAGATTTCATATACATACTTTTTTTAAACTATAGTTAACTTAAAAACTGAATTTTCATATTTAATTATATCTATCTATCTATATACATGTGTGTGTGTGTAGTACCAATTTGATTTTACAATCATGAATGTTTTCGTTAGTGATTATAAAAATTGTTAAAAATTTAGCAATAATTTAAGCGAGAAACAGAAAATTGTATCAAATTTTTATTGTTAAAATACATGAATTTAGAAAAACTATTAAAGCTATATTTAATTCATTACAAATTTATTTAATAATTTTGAAATTTATTGAATAATGAATTATTTAACAATATATTTTCTGATTTGTTTAGAATCCTTATTGACTTAATATTCTCATAAGATATATACGGGGTGATTATAATTAAACTGCAAATTTAATAACGCTGTAAAAAAAGAACCACTGGTCAGAAAGACCTGAAATTTCACCAGAATGTACTTCAAACAGAGGAATTTTGTTTGGCGTGGGAAAAAATTAGGAAAAAAAGTGGTCTATAGATGGCGCTGCACAGGTGGTTATATGCAAATTAACCTCTTGTATAAAATGCTGAGTAGCTTGAATTCTCGTTAATTGTTGATGGTGATGCAACGCCATTTCGGAAATGACCGTATTATCAGCCGACATTTTCCAATACCTTGGCCGCCACGATCACCGGACATCACTCCCTGTGACTTTTAGCTCTGGTAATTTTTGAAAAATGTTGTGTACACACAGTGCTCCACTGGACACCTTAGCGGATTTGAAATGTCGCATCTCAGCACGTTAACAACATCAGCACTGATGCACTCCAAGCTGCTGTGGAAAATACCGTTTTACGTTTACACCTCCTAACAGAAAATGGTGGACACCATATTGAAAATTTCTTGAAGAAGACTAAGGACAATTCAAAACCAAATTATTGTTGGCTTTCTCTACGGTTTTTGGCGGCAGGATAATTAAAAACCGATTTTTTCCTATTCGATGTGGGACCACCTTGTCACTCTGAATAGGCTTTACACCAAGAGTGCCACAACATCTGCCTGATTTACAATAGCACAACTGGTTTAACGTTCAGCTTACAGCCACAATTGATTATCGTTCATGTCAGAAATCATGTAATTAATCTGCAGCCGCCTGTGCAGCGCCATCTAGTGGCTTTTTTTCCTAATTTTTTTCATACGCCAAACAAAATCCCCCTGCTTGAAGTACATTCTGGTGTAATTTCAGGTCTTTCTGACCAGTGGTTCTTTTTTTACAGCGTTTTTAAATTTGCTATATAATTATGATCACCCTGTATATATGAAAATACATGAGTATTCATTTTTTGAGATTCATTTGCTTACAGTGAAAAGATGAAAAGAGCATTACTGTCTAAAAATTTATCACCATATGTTTAGTATATTTTAATACACATAGCTGTGTTATTGTTAAATCTATTTGTAAGCTCAAAATTGCTTACACATTTTCAAGTCCAAAAAAAACTTTTATTTAATAGATATCTAAAGTATGTTTATAAATTTTTTAATTGCTATAAAATATGAAGCTAAATTAATGTGCCACGTCAATAAATTTACAAATAATATTTTAATTTTAAGGTGTCTCATAATTTTGGAATTCATTTGTTTACATATAAATATTACATTTCTTAAATATAATTTAATTTCTCAATGATATTAAATTCTTGAAGATATTTAAGCAGCACTTCTTGCTGAAAAATAATCAATAGATTCAAATTAATTGATTATTTTACAATATAATGTAAAATTATATTGTAAAATAATCAATTAATACAATATAATGTAATGAATACAATATAATGTAAAATTTAGAAATTTTCTTTTCCAAGTAGTTAAAGATACCGCATACCATAATTATACTTTCGTAACACAAACGCATCAAAGAAATTATTACTCAACTACCCTCCTTCCAATTCACTTCACTTCACTCATACAGACCGTGCCTCTGTCTTGCCACATTAAATTCCATATTTTCCCTACCCCATCCCTTTTTCCCCCTTCATACATAAATAGTTAGGGATATTCCTGCAAAATAAGATCTTTTAAAGTATTTTCTTGTCACCTTTAATACATCAACGGAGAGCCTGCAGCGCGTAACAAATTCCCGCATTATGCGATGTCAAGGGAAGTTTTATCTCCTGTTTTGGGGAGAAAAATGTTTCACTGGCTGAGAATAGGGAAATTTGCATAGAAGGGGGGAAATCCATTCCATAATAATCTGCATTTCGGAAAAATATATCTTTCATTTCGGGAAACAAGTTGCATTTGGAAGATTTTTCGTATGCATAAATGATTGAGTAGTATGGCCAAGTCTCGTAGAGTTGGCAGCTTTTTGATCTTAATGAATATACTTTTGTATTTTGCAAGTAGATTTTGAAAGTATTCTTAATTTTGTAGATGCAAGTCTATCCAATTTTTTATGAAAAAGAAAGGTAATTATAGTCTTAGTTATAAACATGAATGTACCTTGGAAGTTTTTATATAGAAATATTGGGAAATGTTAAATTTTTCCAAATTGTGTAATCGCATGAAAGAATCGTAAATCTCTTGAATGATATGAATCTAAATTCTTAAAAAATTTCCATGGATTATGATTTAAAAATTAATAATGAGGAATACTTGAATTTCTCTGAGTTCCTCTACTTGTTCAAGATTTAACAATTTTAAGTTTCAAAGATTCTGTTATACATTATTTCTTTTCTGAAATCTTCTTTTGTTGTTGTTATCGTGTGCCAACTAGGCTGGCATTATTGGGTGCGCAGCTCCACTTTTCCAACTGAGCCCTATTTTGGTGTTAAGTCCAACTTCCTCAGTACACACATGCCATAGGTACCCGTTTATAGGGTAGGCAACCATTCACACCTCATTCATACAAGGAAAGGACAAAGACAGGATAGATAGAGAGAGAAAGTACATCCATGTCTGAACCGGGATTCGAACCCAGGACCTCCCTATCCGCAGTCAGGCACGCTGACCACTAGACAAGTTAGGCAAAATCTTCTTTTACAAATCATAAATGATGATGTTGATTACCAAACTGTTATTTCATATGTTCCTGAGCCTAAAGTCATAAAATATTGTGGCTTGAAAAATGTTTTCCAAAATTTATATACTATTCTTAAACATGTTTTCTTTTGATTAAGTATTAAGCAACTTTGCTATCGATTGAATCTATCGATGAAGCAGTCTCGAATCGTAAATATCTTCTCCTGAATTATAATATGTAAAATTTAAGGTGGAAAAGAGGATAAAAACTGAAATTTTCGAGTTATCATATTTATCAAATTTGACTTTTCAAAGATTCATATTTGCAAAATCTACAAAAAATTCATTTTACAAGTGTGTGAAATTATTATTTTGATTTTTAAACGATAAACTCAAATGTATGTAAATAGAATATTTTGAAAAACTAGAATTTGAAAAATATATTAAGTTTTTAAAATTTTTACTCTAATTTTGGATAATTCTTGAATTTTAAACTAGAATTTCAAATAATTTACAACCCAGAAAAATCTTTGATAATAATTCGGGAGATTAAAACTGTAGAAGAGAACGTTTTAAATTTCGAGTTTGCATAATTATTCAAGCTTTCAGAATTTGAAAGTTTAAAGATTCATGTCATTTTTTCAAAAAACAAATCTATTTTACAAATAATGAATTAATCACTTTAATTTCAAAAAATTTAAATTCAAATATTTTTAAACAAGAAAAGTTCAAAAATTATATATTGAAAAGCGTAAATTTATAATATTCATAATATATCACGCATGAATCTTGAATACTTTAAATCATTCGAATCTCAATTTTTAAGAATTATTCTTTCTTTTTTTATCCAATGGTGGGCACACAAGGGTGACTGAACCCTATGCCACAACAAGGCCAGAATCTGCTACTCATTTATTGTTACCCAGCGGGCACCTGTGAACCAAGTCACGGAGGCGAGTAGCGTTACCCGCGCCATACCACCACAAACCCGTTTAAATGGCGGGCCGCAATCATACAACATCACAGAAGAAAGGACAAAGAAACACAGAGAAGGGAAGAAACATCCATGCCTGAACCGGGATTCGAACCCAGGACCAACAGCTCAGGAGTCAGGAACGCTAACCACTCAGCCAATGGGTCGGCTTAAATGTTAGAAATAATCTGTAATGCGAATTGGATTTTAGAAACAGCCTTATAAGCAGTACAAGAATTATTCTCGCAGGTATAATTTGAGAGTCTAAAATTTGAAAAGAAGGAATTTTCAAATTTTTGCATCTTCGCACTTGGCTAATATTTGACAATTTAACTATTCAAGAAATTTAAAAACGTTTTTTTTTTCGTCATTCTTTGCTGGAAAACACTTTTTTTTAAACCATACCTTTATGATGTATGATTACTTATATTCAGATATAGCTATAAAAAATATGATTATTCGTGTTAAAATCATGAGCAAAAAAACTGCATTCACGATATTTTGTTTGAAGAACCAGACCATAAAACCTATTTCAGAAATGTTTCATTTAGAGCAATTTTGGTTTCCGAATTGTAGATTAAATTATCTGTAAATCAGAAATAACCCTGAAACAGGAGAAAAGTCTGTGGGTCTTTGTCGGCATCGGGAATCGAACTCAGCCCTTAAGGACTGAAGTCCGATGCCCTAACCACTAGTCTACCACGGCCCATATTCAGTAGCGTTTTATCTAGTTTTAACATCTTATATTGACAATGGCGGTAATATTCTATTATGCAGTCCTAATGATATTTGAAACACCATTTGCATAAGTGCTTTAACATGTAATGCTGCGTTCTTGTGGTTTCCACTTCATATGTTAAATTAAAGCTCGTAAAGACACTTATGCACAACATAAAATGCATATATGTTTATATATATAAATGACTCTTTAATGAACAAATTGTAATTATAAATATGCCTACATAACGTTTAGGTTTTTTTATGTCTACTTGTGTTTGTTGTAGCTGTATTGTGAATGCCACTTTACATTGGCATATGATTTAAAAGCTATATATTTCTCTTTCAAATATTTACTTTTGTTGTATGATGGATTGCTTTTCGATAACCTTGGTGGTTACAATAGATTATCTTTCGATTAACTTGGTGGTTATAATGGATTATTTTTTGATAACTTTGCATTATAACCAAGATTAAAGACCAATGTATAAAAAAAATAAATAAAATCTAATTTATCGTTAGGAACAGCATCATAATATTCAATACATGTTTTTTGTTAGAGCTGTATTTAATGTATAATTTATACACGGATTTAATCAGAAATCAATACAAAATTTTATTAATTTGACTGATTATCTAAGTATTGTAATAATGGAGTGGGTAAAAATAAATGAATGAAATGTGTCATGAGAAACAATATGTAAAATTTAATGTTGTTCGTCAGAGTTCTTTTTTTTTTTACTTGTGCACGAATGTAAGGTTAGTGTAGATATTTCATATTAAACGGGTTGATTTCTAAATGATTATGATAGTAGAAAATAATATAAATAATAAAAAAATGTAATTTGACATTAGAAACATCAAAATTCAGCATCTCCAAATGTTAAAAGATTGTTTAATGACCCATTTGCTACGGATTTGGAAATGAATTCAAATGAGTGACTTATTGGATAATTATAATAGAATGGGTTAAAAGAAAAGAAATAAAATGTAATTTTTTTAAAACAGCTGTGATTATAATTAGAGTTATTGAGTTATAAAACCATATGATTACAAAACGTTATAATAAAAATAAAGCAACGTATTAAATTTGATCTCTTTTTAAAATGTTATTTAAGTAAGTGGAATAATATAAGCCGTATTTTATACACAGAATTTAATACGTAATATAATTAAATAAAATTAAAACATGAATTAACTTTAAATGATTCAAATAAAAGTAATGTTATATCAAATGATTCAAATGACAAAAATATATTTAAATAAAAATAAAACATGCATTATCTTTGATTTCAAATAAAATTAAATGATTTATGACTTTAATCGCAATTTACAGTTTAAATTTTTCAACAATAAAATGTCAAAACTAATTTTCTAACAATAAATTTAACAATTTAAAAATAGTAACAAATTTTAGTTTTAAAAAAATATTCCTTCTTTCAAAGAAACACGTGATAAAAATGGAAGATAGAAATTAAATGTGATTAAGCAGAACTAGAACAAATTAACTTTACATTTTTGCAAATGAAAGGAATTAAATTGCGTCCCGATTTCAGTAAATAACTTAAAATCAAAACATATAAAATCTAGTTTTCTAACTAAATGATTACGAATTTCAATTTGGGAACGATCCCTTCTTTTATGGATTCACGTAAACACAGCATCCGAGTTCCTGAGAGTATCTGCGGGATATGAGAAAGTTGGAACACGTAGCTTCTGATTTCGCGTGCTTGTGACAAATGGGGAAAATGTCTTCCCTTTCTTGAGAGTCCATGCAAAGGAAAAATCCCTTTTAAAAGTTCAGGAAGTAAGATGGCCAAAGACAGCAAGGGAAACAAACAGATCAATGTGTTGTTTCCCCGTTGTTGTAAAAGTTATAGTATGCACAAATTTCTCTCTGGAGATTGTACGACTTACATTGTTTAAAATCACTACAAAGTGAATTATTTACTAGCGGATGACACGAAAGGAAGTTAAGCACAATATTTTATTCGAGCTTATACAACTATTGACATCTTTGTTTCGTTATTATTTAGTAAGTTTGCAAAGAGCTCCAATTTTAGTGAATTATTTAATGGAAATAGTTGGATCTCTCCCTATGGAAATATTTGTGTAATTATTGTTGAAGATGAAATGATATTTCCTCAACTATTAAAGTCTTTAGGATTTTAATGTATTTTATAATTTCGATTATAATGATTATTATAAAACGTATACGTTATATACTTGTACTAAATTACTCCTCTTTTCGAAGTAATCAATTTAGTTTGTAAATTGATTACTTCAAAAGAGAGTTTTTGTGCTTAAATAATAGAACAGCACTTCACAGAAAATTTGTTCAGTGCTTAAATTTGTTTGTTCAAGCACTGAACAATTTGTTCAGTTCAGTTTTTCACTTTCTGAACAATTTGTTCACATTTGTCCAGTGGTTAAATAATGGAACAGCACTAAATATAATTACAATTATTTAAAAATTAAATGTAAAAATTAATTTCATCTTTAAAAAACTTAAAAAAAGCGCCACAACACAAACTATACAAATCAATTTGGGTTGAAATTTGCCTTTCAGCATTTAAATTATAGAAAAAATTAATGAAAAATAACTCGAAAATTCAATGATAATTTTTTTTCCTTAGGAAGTAAAAATAAACAAAACAGATAGTTTTAGCAAGCTTACGAGAGCAAAATATATTCGCATGAAAATATTTTCCTATGAATTCTATAAATTGAGAAATTTATTCGACTTAAAGTTTGTTTAAAAATTATAAAGTATACATACGTACTGATATAGGAGAGTCCAAAATATATATATTAATGGGAGGGTTGTTATGAAAAGTGAGGAACAAGTTCAGTATCCCCATACACTGATTTCTCGCCAAATCTGGAAACCGTTGTTTTCGTTGTAGTGTTGCCGATTTCAGCATTTGTTTTTATTGTAGTGTTGCCAAATTTAGTTTTTGTCACTATTATTATTTTTTCGTTGCCAGATTCCGTTTTTCTTGTGTTTTAAATAATTTTTATGTTATATATGTGCTTCTTTTAGTGGCAATAGCTTTTTTTAGTTTCACTTCGAGAACTTTTCAGAACTTTCTTTGCTAATTGTTCTACGTTTTAATTGGTATTCCTTTTAATTTCGTTTACTGTTGCTGCTGGAATCAGTGGATTTTCAGCTGTTGTGTTTCGTTGTCGCCAGTGTCCAAACATTGTAAATTTTTCTTCTTTACTATTTCTTCATTATTATTTTTATTTGATTTAATTTTAATATATATTTTTTTATTAAATGATATATTTTATTTTATATATTTAAAACCGTTAAATATTCTTTTTTCCTTATTTCGTTTTCTTAATTTATTATCATATTTTTAATGTTTTAATTACTTTATTTATTGTTTTAATTTACAATGTCTCATGTTTAAACTGTTGTTGAAAAATATCAACAAATTATTTTAGCAAAAATTAAAGATAATGATGGATTATTACTAAGGAATCCAAATTATTAATTAATTTAGGATTCGCAAACATTAATTAATTTTTTAACGGAAATTGGATTTGGAGAAGGTGTAATTATTTTATTTAAATTCTATTGCTAACATGTATTTTTTATTGTATTCTTGTTTCATTTTTATTTACTTAAAATGTGTATATATTTAAAAAATACTTTATTCATGTTTTTTTTAATTTTAAAAAATGTATATATTTGAAAAATAAGTTTTTGCATGCTTTTTTTAAAATTTTATAAAGTGTATAAATATTTAGAAAAAGATTTTTGCATGCTTTTTTTTGTAAAATTAGATAATTATTTTTACTGAAATGTCGAAATAAATATACCAATCGGCATGTTAGCATAACTTCATATCAAGTAAGTCCATTATTTATATTTATTTCTCTTTTTAAATTTTCTGAAATGCTTAATTTTCGATTGAACTTCGGGAAATTTCCCGTGTTTATAAACGCGCGCCTAGCTTGGTGACAAAAAAATTCGCCGCGGTCGCCAAGTGTATGGAGATACTGAACTTGTTCCAAAAGTGATAATTACCTGGTAATTTTGAACCCACGGTCAGAAGACGAGGTCACACTAAGTTTGGCAACTTCCTTTCCACAGCTACACCACATCAAATGAATAGTTTAGGATGTCATAGATTAATGTGGACACGTCGCCAACCCATGGACCTCCAGTAATCCAGTGAGGGAGAATGTCATCATCCCCCAACCACTGCCCACGGCAAATGATGCTTTTTCACGTTACTGAAGCTGAAAAGCGGCGTGGATCTACTGAGCCACTGAAGCTCACATAAAAAGGAAAGGAAAAAATTAAATTAATAAAATAATAATTATTTAAATGTATTAAATTTTCGAAATTTAAAAGATTACTAAATTAAAAAAGTTAATGACCAATCAAAGAATTTCTAAAATAAAAGTATTTGAACGGATTTGAATTCAGTGTTTCTTCATGCGCACTGCTCTTTAAATAAAATGTACAATTTATGGATTGATATCTAAGAAATGAATGTCATTCATTAATATTACCTTATGATTCTTTGAAGAAATTAAATAACATTTTTAATCGCTGAATTAATTTAACAATAATTGCTTTTTCGGGAAATCATTAATTATTCCTTCATATTCTCAATGAAGCAAAACAAAAGGATTTATTGACTGAGCAATTAAAATATGATTATCCATTCTTGAAACATAGATTTTATTGTTGCGTTGAGCTGTATATTGAATAGAACATTTATTTGTGATATATATAATTATACTTTGTTTGAAAATTTCTGAAACACGTGAAATAAATTATTTTAATTGAACTCGAATAACATCTCTAATTGTAATATGAGTGAATGTACACTTATTAAGATACATTAATAAAACATACATAATCATCATAATTTATAGATATGTAAATGACATATATAATAAGCATGAGCTTTTATCAGCACTCTATGGAGGGATGTTAGTGATAGAATTTTGATTACCATTATTCATGAATCTTGATCACATCTCTATCATAATATAATTTATGGCGATATTTCAAAACAACAGTTTTATGATATTCTAGATATATTTATGTAAGTGTGGTTAATGATCGCCAATAATAACTAAGCCTTTTAATAACAATTACTTATTTAGAATTTATATGAATTTTTATTAATATATATCATGAGTTTGGTGATAGAATTTTTATTAGTATTAGGTGTGAATCCAGTTTCTCTTTTCGTCCTGGTGTAATTTATGGTGACGTTTTCTAACAAAATTTTATTATTTCTTATTATATACATATTCACATTTATGTATGAATATTTGTCACTAGTAAATAATTATTCATTAATAACAATTACATGAATAGTGCACGTGAAGTCTTATCACTAATGCTTTGGTGATATTAGTAATAGAATTTTCATTAGTCTTTCGCATAAATTTAATTCATATTTCATGTGCGTTTAATTCATGGTGTTTATTTTATATTTTTTTCATATTATAAACACATATGTATATTAATATGTTGTTATTATCCTGAACTGTGCATTCCAATTACAAATACATCAGTGTTATATCAATTTTTATCACTGAATGCATGTACAGAGGCTGGAATTTCGATTAAGATTTTTAGTGAAATCAGCTCCTACCACATACGCTGTTTATTTTATGAAGACTCATTTTAAGGTATACTGCACTTATTTATCTTATTTTTATTTTAAAAACTGGGTTTTTATTGTACTAGTGGTAGGCTTATGTTCACCGAAGAGTTAGGTCACGGATTCAATACTGGACACTATTGAATAACGAAAAATAGACATTGTGTTTCTGATTTCTGTAAGCCATTTTGACGGAAGTGGGTAGTTGGGAATATTTCCCGATAGTGTGGCCTACAATCAACGAAATGTCCTTCCGAAAAGCAGAATGTGATGGTTGTTAAAAATTTTTATTCATTAATCTATAATCTCCTGCACAAGTTTTTCAATATGAATTAGCAAAATGATGAAGACTTGGTAAATCGTAGTACTTAATGTTGTGTTATGTTACTTACGACGCTTGGACAAGCCAAACTTTCTAAAAAAACCACGAAGGTGAAAGTACCTTTTTACTCCAAGACTTCTCCGATAGATGGCATCACCATAGAATCCACTCCCTCAATTTTAACTTTGATCTGGAAGGGGAGGAAATTTTCTCCAGACTATTACACTCATAGTAACTGCTCAACGACCGACCGCAGGACTTTCAATTGCACAGACTTAACGAGCACACATGTACACGGTGGATCTTTCGTAGCATTAGGAATCGAACTCAAAGCTTGTGGAAGACAAGACAATGCCCTAAAAATGGAATAAATTTAAAGCCTTCTAAAATTTGAAAGCAAATTAATGACACTCTTAAGCTACTGTTCAATTTTTGATAGCAACTTTTTTGCTCTCTTAATTCTCAATCTTTTTCTGTAGATTATCAGAAAACATTATAAAAAGAAGGGAAAATCTAAATAAAATTATATTAGGTTAACAGATTTTAGTTTAAAAAAAATAATACTTTCTATCATATTAGAAAATATTACAGTAACTGAGATTTAGAATAATTAAGTAAAACTCTATTTTTAACCAATAAACAATTTCTGTAAATTAGTAAGGTATAAGACATTCTTCATTGTAAAACAAACTTTTTTCCTAAACCCATAATAAATGGAACCCATAAGAGCTAACATCACAAGGTTTTAAAAAGAAGAACAACTTCAAATTGCCTTGCACTTATACATGATTTCACAGAATATCATGCAAAAGCATAATACTAAATAATGTACACGATACTAATACGGTAAATTAATAGACATTTAGCTCCCATTTACAAACTTATTTGCGCGTGTTAGAAGCGTTGTTATGCCAGCATGATTCATTGTTCTTAACTCTGAGTTTGGTTTGCCCGTTCTTGGTAGCAGCCAAATGGAAATCTTCATAATTTATAAGATGGAATCAAGTGGATGTGTCCCCCTAATACTTGACCTACCAACCCCAAAGCTATTATTTTCATTGAAGAACACTGCGGCTTATTTAATGTATTTCAATCGCCTAACACAACGGCTCTCCGGAATTGAACTCACTACCTTCCGATAACAACCGAAGATGCCTTAACCAACTAGGCCATCAAAGCCCCAAATGGAAGATATTGAAAATAAATGTTCAATATAATTCAATGTAAAGAATTCGTGAAAAGTTGGAAAAAATTAAAAATAGTAAAAACATAATAAAGCCCATAATATGAATGTTGATAAAAAATATGACTTTATATATACTTTAAAATAATGTTAAAATATTTCATCTCCTCTTTGCAGCTACTTTATAAAAATAGCAGAGATATTTAGGTTTTATTTTCTAGACGTCTACAAAGATGCATTCAGGGACTTTGAAATTTCTTAAAATTATATGCACACCCTAATTTAATTTAAAATTAAAACCTAATAATGACATAACACATTTAAGCTGTGTTTTTTTACATACCTTAGTTAATTGATGAATTTTCATGTTTCCTTGATAATACACCCAGCAAATTATCTTTCATTTTCTTCCAAGACATTTTAATGGAAGTATTTTTTTATTTACTTACAATCACGAGTATAATATAGAGAAGTATTAGCTTAGTGAAGATAATTGGTATATGACGGTGAAACAATTTTCTTCTTTTCAATATTAAACAAAATATCTTGGAATTTGTGAATGAAAATATCTGAATTTTTAATTTTGAGTCTTTATTTTTATCAAATTTTAATTTATCTGCTCTTTTCTTCTTTACTAAAACATATTAAGAGTAATTTCTCATTCCTTCCTGTGATAGGATAATTAAAATGTTTTCTCATTTTTTTCTATTTTTTCTTGCAATAATGTATTAAGTACATCGACTTATAAAAATGCAAGATAAGCTCAAAATCAAATATCAAGAGATTTTAATATCAAAAAAAAATTATATAATTGTCTCCCTAGAGTATATCGATGTATATAAACTCAAGGTAATCGGAAATTCAACTATCAAGAAATTTTGATATCAAAAAAGAAAATTATATAATTGTCTATATAGAGTATATCGATGTATATAAATACAAGATAATCGGAAATTCAACTATCAAGAAATTTTAATATCAAAAAGAAATTACATAACTACCTACCTATAGTTTCACTCAATAAAAAAAATTATGAGTATTGAGTGAAAATTGGATTTTTAATTGTTATATCTTCCTTATTTCAAATCTCAGCTTATATATAAAAAAAATCAATGTCATAAATTATAAGAAATATCTAAAAAGAACATCCCCGTCCTTTAAAACTTGTTCCCCCATAAAGTAGTTAATATATAATCCAAAGCATTTCCCACAGATTTAATGCTTAAATTTATAGCAGATAAGAAGTAAAATGCTAAAAGCATAAATCATTCCTTAAACTTTAAAATAAGAAATATGTATGCACATGTTCGATGTAAAGAAATCATGACAGCACATTCTAAGAGCTTAAGGAATACGAAAGGGAATTTGGACACTTTTTTTCCCTTTTAGCGGCACTTAAGTCCACCGAGGGAACAACGCATCCCTACAGCGTGTTTAGAAACAAGATAATCTTATTGAATTTTCATCCTTCACTTTCTATGACGAAGATTAATAAAATCTTTCAGTTTTACTATGTTTCAGCAGTGCGGTATGTTGGCGTCGAATTCTGCAAGAGAAGAGAGCATTTTTTTTTTCTATATAAAGGCATATTGATTTATATTTCAGAGAGGAAGTGGTCTCAGAAAGAGGCTTAACTTTTTCCCTATTACATAAATGGAAATATTGCAATTTCAGTGGCGAATAAAATTTTATTCATTAAAATTTTGTTAGTAATATGTAATTTCTGTTATCATTTTTAGTGATGTAATATAAAAGTTGGATTGTATACCATGTAATGTAAAATAAGAATTGCTTATTATACTTTAATGAATAAGAATTGTTCATTATAAGTGATTATTTAATATATTATATATTTTTAATAACGATGCATATAATTGAAATCACTAAGACAAAAGTAAGTTTTATTACTTAAAAAGGATATCTTTATCTATATATACACCTACCTATAAACACTGCTTAAAATAAAGGATATTGAGGTTATGGGTTGATCTTGCATCTAGTGAATGTGTTGATTGATTGATTAATATATTATTGAAAAAATCCGGGTTTTTTAAGATAAAAAGGACCTTTTTGTTTGACAGAAAAATGCTATTTTTAGAGTTTGGGTATAAAAGGAAAAAAATAGGTGCATATGAGGAAAAGAAACTAAAAAAAGGTGTTTTCATGAAAGAAAATCGTTTTTAGTTGAGGCATGGCTTCTCCGGATAGACAGCAACAGTGAACACATTTGAGGCATCGAGTCCATGATATTATTATTGAGAGGATGGGGTATTCTTTACCCCTTTTCCAGAAAAGTTCTTTCCATTCCTTGAAGAGTTTATGGGGATGTAGGCGTTTAGCAACTCATCTGCCTAGAATGTCCCAAACACACTCCATTTGGTTCATGTTCAGAAACATGCTGGTCATTCTATTCGTAGGATTTTTTCTCCAAAAGGAAATCGCTCACCAAGTCCATACGATGTGATCTGCAATTGTCGTCTATTAACATGGAGTCATTTGTAATTGCTACAACTTAAGGCATTACAATAGATCTGAGGATATCATATTTAGATCTCAGGATATCACATTAAGGTCAGTAAGTATCAAATTTAGATCTCAGGATACCCCATTTAGGTCTCAGGATATCCTATTTAGGTCTGAGGATATCCTATTTAAATCTCAAAATATCCCATTTAGGTTTGAGGCTATCCTATTTAGATCCCAAGATATCCCATTTAGGTCTGAGGATAACATATTTAGATCTCAGGATATCCCATTTAGGTCTAATGATATCTTATTTAGATCTCATGATATCCCATTTAGGTCTGAGAATAACATATTTAGATCTCAGGACATCCCATTTAGGTCAGATGATACCACATTTAGATCTAAGGATATCCCATTAAGGTCTGAGGATATCATATTTAGATCTCAGGATATCCCATTAAGGTTTGTAGATATCAAATTTAGATCTCAGGATACCCCATTTAGGTCTGAGGATATCCTATTTAGATCTCAGGATATCCAAACGGCTCTGTCAAGACTGCGAAGTGACCACCTGCTTGCTCAGAGACACGTCTCTGGTACCAAGGTCTACCCTCTCTGTCCCAAATGTCAAGTGGTTCAGGCCACCCCATCTCGCTTGAGAGACAGACTATTTTTGGATTCATGGGGCTGGTGTGATGGTACTGTCACGCCAGTCGGGAATTAGCAACAACAACACGTTTAGTTAGGACATATAATCTTCGATTAAGTCGGGATTTGAACTCACTGTTTTTGGATAATGCAAACAACACCCTAATCAATCAGACCAATGCAACCAGTTAAAACATATTCATAAAATATCATATTCAATATTACAAACATTTATTAGAACTCAATTGTTTTTCATCTTCTTCTACTAAATGGAGTCCTTAAGTTACGTTATACTCTTTTTCTCTATAATCTGTAAAAATTTGTCAAGCGAATTCCTCTCTCACACGGAGAAAACTTTAATTAAATAAGAAAACATTAGTTTGTTAACTTATAAAAATATCATTGTATGCACACAACCTTGTATACATTTTAATTTTCCTTTTAGATTTCTTCTATTATATGTCAGAAAAATGATACATTACATTGTTACGGTTTCCATTTCTTTAATATTTTCATTTTTCTAATTTTTATTAAAATTATTATTATTGTAAATTAATATTATTAAATATAATATAAATATCAATTATTGATAATTATTAAAACCAATATATAACAATTATTAAAATTATTATTGTTTTTTAATAATGAAAATTTAAAAGAATTTATAAGTTATACATCTTCTTTTTTTCTTGTAATGTATATTTACGTGTTTGCATTTTTAACTAAAAGTCGCATCAAATTAATAACTACCAAATTAATTTAATGACATTCATAGAAGATTCTATTCAGCTTGTAATTTTAAA
This sequence comes from Latrodectus hesperus, assembly GCA_037975125.1. NCBI lineage: Eukaryota > Metazoa > Arthropoda > Arachnida > Araneae > Theridiidae > Latrodectus > Latrodectus hesperus. Next base: position 111,438 of record JAJQOW010000265.1, read on the forward strand.
ACCCTAAATTTAATTTATAATACGATTTAATAATCGCGTGTTCTTCAAAAACTCTTCAATAAAACATTCAATAGCAGTTATTTAAACTTTCAAAAATATAACTCGTTGTAGTTTCAACATGCCGACCGATTGGCTGAGTGGTTAGCGTTCCTGACTACTGAGCTGTTGGTCCCGGGTTCAAATCCCGGTTCGGGCATGGATGTTTTTTTTCCTTCTCTGTGTTTCTCTGTCCTTTTTTCTGTGATGTTGTATGAATGTGGCCCGCCCTATAAACGGGTTTGTGGTGGTATGGCGCGGGCAACGCTACTCGCCTCCGTGACTTGGTTCACAGGTGCCCGCTGGGTAACGACAAATGAGTAGCAGTCTCTGGCCTTGTTGTGGCATAGGGTTCAGTCACCTTTGTGTCTCCGCCATTGGATAAAAAATATTTCAATATACTCTGGCACATAAAATTAATTCCATTGCATATTAAAATTGCTATTTCATAGATGCTAAAAAAGAACACTTTGATTATGATAAAATAATGTTTTTTATAATAAGCTTCCAAATCTAATATGCATTGATTTCATTATAAACATATATTTAAATTCATTTAAGTTCCCTTTATGGATTACTTTTTTAGTAACATATAAATTAATTTATATTTGCAAGGTATTTTCAAGATTTCTTTTAAATTGGATAAGTTAGTTTTATATGAATAACATTTTTAGGGACATATACAAGAAGTAATTTTAGTTATATATAGTTTGAAATTATAAGAAATTTTTTCCAATTATAATGTAATTTAGATAACTTGAAATTAAATTAGAAGGAAACAAATTTTTTATCACAATTGAATAAAAATTACTCTTAAGAGGAAACATACATAGAACTTTTAAACATTCCAAAATTTCTATTCAATTATTAGATAGCAATAATTAGGATAGCATATTTTACATTTGTAATGCTGAGTTGCAGCAAATTATTTACAAGAGGAAACATACATAGAACTTTTAAACATTCCAAAATTTCTATGTATGTTTCCTCTTGTAAATAATTTGCTGCAACTTAGCATTATAAATGTAAAATATGCTATCCTAATTATCTGAAGGAAATAACGTATGAAAATAATTGGCGAAAAGATTTGAGATGTCTTGAAGAGCTGCTATTAAAATTACTATTGATTTACTCAGATATTCGAATTGAAAAATATATCAATCAATACTACAAGTCAATTTATTGAATTTAAAGTACTATTCAATAAATCTTGAGAAGATTAGGATTAAGTATTTAAATAAGATGTTTAGTTTGCAAGAAACAAAAGTTATTTTTTGCTACAATACCGTTGATAGGCGAAAATAATTTGTTCTCCAAGCGTTGGGATTTAGAGCAAAATTTTGGAATTTTGTGATCACATTTGTGTTTTATATTTTTATTTTGTTTCTAGAACAGAAGAATTTTATATTTATGATTAAAAAACATCAAGGAGATTTAAAATTAAAGTTTTTATTTATTTGTTCCATGAAAAAATATAAATTAATTACTTTGATTTTCCCTCATATTTTAAAAAAATTATTATAATTTTTTTCAACATTGTTTTTGCTAAAATATTCGACTGGGTAAAACGCAAGTACCGAAATAATCTTCATTACCTATGTCTTTTTAAAATCAAAGCTTAACTTTTGCAATCTATTTTATAGCTTTTCACTTATATGCATGTGGTCTATTATGATCAGTGAAAGGGATGATTTATAATCATTTTGCCACGATTTTAGGGGTGACTTATATAAATGGCCCCAATCTCAAATATCCACAAGTAATAAATATGGATTTTTTGTAAAAGAAGCTATAAATACCTTGATAAAATAAATGAATATCATTAATATTAATTATTATGTTAATTATAATTATTAAATGATAAAAAATTTAATTAAAATTTATTATCAAAAGTAAAAATACTCAATTTGTGCAGCGAAAATAAATAATTGGAAATCGATTGAATGCACAAAAACCATTAGATGTAACTCTAATATACGCTCAATAAATTAAGTATCGTATAATATGTGGCATTAAGATATAAATATCTATTTATCATTATGATAATTTAGCCAAATTTATGATTATAAAATATATATTCTTTGATTAACAAATAAATATTTAAAATTAATAAAAGCAACATTCAAAATTTCTTGATATTTCCAACCGTTCTAAATAAAATAAAATTTTGGAAAATAAAGAAAAAATAGTTAGCAAAAATTTCTTCCACAAATACAAAACCACGGCAAATGACTTCTTTAATATTTATATAAATAAGTTAAACTGTAAGATTTATTTTTTAGAACTTTTGAGTTCCAATAATTTCTTAAATAATAAAGTACTAATTAAGATCTCATTAATAACTTATTCAAAAAATTTCCATACTGACCATAAACTTAAATCAGCAAACAATACTCTAACGGTAAAATTACTTCAAGTGAATTAAGTGATGTTTGCTCAAATTAAAATGGTAAAAATATTAATATAGAACTGTTGAGTTTCAAAAATTTCATTAACTATAAAATCTTTAATAAACGATTAAAAAAATTATTTTATACAAGTATTAAATTTAGTTTACAAAAAAAAATCTCCAAATGGATCATGTGACATTTGTACCAATCAAAAATATTAAGAAATAAGAATATCTGTTGTGTGTAAAAACTTCATACAGGACAAAATCTTTGAAGAATGATTAAAAAATCTTGATTTTATAATAAATGCCAAATTTAGTTAGCAAAAAATCTCCAAATACAAAATCGTGCCAAAAACGATTATAACATATGTACCTCAGTCTTTATACTTCTATAATCTGTAGAGAAAGTTAATAATTTTGAATCTTATAAAGTATACTATAAGTAGGAGTAATAAAGAAACCAGTTCTTAGACAGAATGAATCAAAAAGTTTTTATAATCTTAATACACATTTTAGGACTAAAGAAATTCCGTATATTAACTTTTGAATACTTTATTCTCTAACATTCAATAAACGATAATAAATCGACTCAGTTTCAACATTTTCCGCAGATTATAAAGTTCACTCTGCTCAAATTTATTATTTTGAAAATGCAATAACGTCTAATATAAATTTCAATCTGCATGACTTTAATAGTCTCGAAAAGTGTACATTATTGATCAATAATTCTCTCTTTAACGGATATGTTTAGGGAAGTGCGTAGGCGGAGAAAGTGCATCTTTCTTATTGATTTGCTTATGTTTGCCTGGTAAAGATGGGATGGCATTTTAATGGACGTTTTAAAATCTAATCTTGCGTTATGCCTAAATAGTTGCAGCAGATGTTTAGGTTAATGTCTTTACATGGTATAAGATGAAACAGTACACAACAGCTAAGAAAAATTATAAAAATAAATCTGTGAACAAGATATCACACACACAAGTTCAAAATAAAAACATAATTAATTATGCACACAACCCGATATATATTTTTTTCATTTGGGGAAACAAAAATATCTCCCTGTGCACCAAGGAATACCACACAGGGCCCGAAGGTACAACAAATGTACTACAAAACAAATCCAAATAAATCATGAGATGAAAAAAAAATTATAATAAAAGAAGGCAGAGAGAAAGAAAAGAGATATAAAAATGAAAAAGGAGTTAGATAACAGCATGGATAAATTTTATAAGAAATTCTCAAAATTCTCTTTCTTAACTAGGTCCACCATAATCGGGGGCCACCTGTTATTTAAGTCTTTACAAAGCTCGTTCCTTTCTTCTGAAACAGATGGGCATTCAAGAAGAATGGGAGAAGGGTTGTCACTCCCAGAGTTGCGCATGCACACCTCATTGTTTTTAATGTGGAAACGGTGTAGGTAACTATTGAATTTCCCATATCCAGTGAGGAATTGCGTAAATTTAAAGTCAGTGTAAAACCAGTAGTTCTTAATTCTGCATTGAACTGAAGGGAAAAATATTTGGTCCACTTACAATTAAAAGAGGAAACGAAACCTGAGTTCCATTCTGTGATAATCTTCTTTTTGGTAGTGGTTTTGAAAAAAAACTTGGGTAAGCTGGTATTGAGAGTTTATTTTGAAGTGAAAGAGAAGATTTGTCCAGGAAATCCGCTCTTTCATTTTTATACACACCACTATGACCCTTGACATGGGAGAGAGTTAAATCTGATATAATAAAGATAAGTTTTTTCATTTACATGCAAATATATAATATCAGAGTTATTGATTCATGATTTAATGGTTAAAAGTAATTAAAACCATGAGAAAATAGTATAAATACAACTATAATAATAAACCATGAGGTAGAATAATTGCACCACAAACATTAATATATGAAGTATGTATAACCTGTATTTAATTATCTACAAATGTTCTGCCAAGCATGCAACCCAATGGTTAACTCTTTTGCCTTCAATTTAGCAGTTCATGAGGCCGATTCTAACTATAGGCTTGCATATTTGTAATAATCTTAAAATCATTATAATTTATAGATCTACTCTATATGCCTCTAATGTACAAAAAATGATTGTTGAGTGAGAAACAAACTTAACCCACAAATACAATATAAAAACATCTAAAAGGAATGAATTCAATAGCCACGAAGGACCAATGTCTATTTTCCCCATATTTTTTTTCATTAAGAGGACCTGATGCGTGAGTTATATTCCATTTTGGTAGTCAGTCTGACACAAAACGCCCAGAGTTTAGTTCCCAAGCATGCTTGGTAGTCTTTTTCATCAACCCACTGGAGGGGTGAAAGACTGAGTCGAACCTGAATAGCCTGAGGACCAGCAGCTTGGGAGCACGAAACTCTACCACTATGCCATCGGTCTTCACCTATAAAAAAATGAATGGTATAGCACTCTACTATAACATATATTTGTCGGGTACTACTTCAACCATTATTTACTATATAAAGGGGACTTTTAGCCACTACAGTATAGACACCCAAGAATGAAAACAAATCTTCTAAAACAAAGACTATTTTAACCAATTAGTTTCTAGCTCAGTTAAACAAGAATGAATTTCATGCACTTAATTGAACCATTTTATGTTTTTCTTTTAGAAAAAGATATAGTTTATATCAAAATTTAAAATAACTATTTTTATGTAGTTGTATTAAAAATCAGATTACCAAAATAAAACCACTGTTGTTTCATAAATGTAAACCTCTTTGAGCATAGGTCAAATGTTATTTTTTGAATACTAAACTAAACTCCGTGGCACGACAACCCATGTGGGCGAAGGCCCACAATGCCCATCTATGTTTTCTTGATAGAGAGACCCTGTGATGCGAATGTTCCGATTAGGTGGTCAGCCTAATGTCAAACCGCCACTGTTTAGTTCCCAAGCATGCTTAGTACTCAATTTTATCGACCCACTGAAAGGATGAAAGGGTAAGTCAACCTTTACAAGCCCGATAATCAAACCTCCGACCTGCGCCTTGGGAGTGTGAAACGCTAACACTAATTATAACAAAAATTATAACTATAATAATTTTATAATTATTATAAATATATAATATTATAAATATATTATTATATACTATTGTAACAAAAATACCTTTGACCACGTATTTTGGATATGCGTAAGAATAATATCCGTAAATAGGCTATTGCATAGGAAATAAAAAATATTGTTTTTGAAAAATGCCGGAATTCTCCCTTGAGGCTGTTGCAAATTTGAGGTACTAGGCAGACCCTATATTAGAGAGGCCCCTAAATCGAAAATTTTATTTTACTTTTTTCAATCAAATAGATTCGTTTGCCAATCGAATAGAAAGTTTTTGATTGGGAAGCAGAGGGGGTCCCAAAGAAGTTTTTGGCCTCCACGTCCTAACTGGGCTAAATCAGGTCCTGTGTCTAAGACATATAAAAATAAATTTTTGAGCTGTGTGTGCCTGAGAAAAATTAATATTACCTTTAAAAATCAAATACTTTTAAATTGTTTATTGCCTCTTTCTGTCATAGTAAGCATTAAGCAGTATATCACCAACTTTCATTGCTATCATCGAAATGAAAGCGGAATAATTTTCGATAATAATTCAATTATTATCACTATGCATATCTACAGACTAATAGACGAATTTGCAACTGACTACTATTTGATCTGTTGTTGTTGCTTATGACTCTTGGACAAGCCAAGATCGCTATGCCTTTATCTCTGCGAATTAAGTCAATAGAGAGCGTCTTTCGTTTGGATCAGAGCACCACGAAGGTGAAAGTACGACTTTGCTCTTCTTAAGTTGCCGCGTAGTTCTGAACCACGGTCAGGTGACGAGGCCACACCTGAGATGGCACCCTCCTTTCCACATCTACGCCACACCAGCGGAAGGACTTTGGACGTCACATATTAACGTGGACACGTTCCCAACCCCCGGAGTTCCAGCAACCCAATAAACTATTTGATCTTAACACGCTTAGGAAAAGTAGGCTCTATAGTACATTCATTTGACTCAGATCTTTTCAGAAAGGCTATTTTCGACTGGTTAATAACAATCACACAATCATTGTTATATGTTATGACCTAAAATTCGAAATTTAATTCCATCAAATACAGAATATATTTTTCAATAACTTTATACATAAAATATTGTCAGTTAGAGGAATATTCCACTAAAGGAAGGATTAGTCCCAATATTCTTTGTTATCGATCATTGGTCCAAAGAGCGAATGACGAAACTGTAGTCTGAGCTGAATCCTACGACGCGGTAATCAATCGTTCGATTCGCTTGAAAGCAGAGATTCTTCTTTCTTTATACACTTGCCATTCCTTTTTTCTTCCATAATCTTTTCTTCTATGTACACTTTGAAAAGAAAACGGATACTTCGCCATCTTTTTTTCTGAAGGCAAGAGTCGAGAAAAAGGTAGTTGCCAAGGTGGGAGTGATTTGTAACGCAATTTTCCTGAATTTACTTTTTCCTTTCTCCTAAATATATGCCCAGGAACGCTCTTGCTATTCAGTTTTTCAGTAAATAAATTCGCATAAGGAGAAGAAATGAGCTTTGTTTCTTTTGATAAGGGAAAAAATGGTAGCAATGGTTTGATTTACTCGCCAAACTTTAATCAATTTTTTTTTTGTTTATTTCCTGACATTGAGAAATAGATATGAAAACATCTCTTCTTGAGAAAACGCTCACTGAAGAATTTACAATTCCTTTAAAAACTGTAAACAAAAAGACTTCAAGTGAAATAACGATGTCAGTAAAGTATTTAGGATGCCATGAAACGACTTTTAAAGATGTCTTGAAGATCGCCAATAGTTGTTCAAAAAGTTATACACGCTCAACATTGGCTCTCTTTTTAAGACTGCTCTGTTTTCAAAAGATTGTTGTTAGATATTGTTGACTGACTTTAACATAAGTGTATCTGACATTTTTTACTTAGAATATAAGCTTCTTTTCGTTTGTAATATTTTAATTTAAAATATTGAAAAGTTATTAATTGGCAATTGCTTATTTTGCAGTCACTTTGGATAATGAATTCATAGTTGCTTTTTTTTATTTTCATATATATATATATATATATATATATATATATATATATATATATATATATATATATATATATATATATATATATATATATTATATATATATATATATATATATATATATATATATATTATAAATATATATATATATATTTATATTTCGATACGTTGACAAATTCGATATCTGATCAAGCCATGAACCGTCATACAGAAAGAACCTGTCCATGTTTTCTTCTCTCAAAGGGTTTAGTGGATTTTCATTGTGATGATATGAAAGAATGGGGAAGAAAATGACACCTCATGTATAACATCGTCATTTGATTTTATTAGAAATAATATTAGGGTGTTCTACGTTTAGCATTTTAGGTAAGAATAAACATAAATAATCAAAAGACTTGTTTTTATCTAATGGTAATATAATTTATTAAAAACAAAGTAAAATATTCTTTACAGATAAAATTAATTGCTCTATAAGAATCATTTGAATATTCTTGATTCAATTATTAAAATTATTTAATAAAAATAAGATAATTAATGATTGTAATTATATTAATTATTTAATAAAAATAAAAATAATATAATAAAAAGTATTTTTACTTATGATAAATGAAAAAAGCAAATTCTAATATATTTTTTCAAAATTCATTGTACAAATGCTTTATTATATTTAGCAATTAATAGTCTGTAAAATAGTTGATATTGATTCTTTATAGATAAAATTAATTGAGAAAGAGAAATCCTTTTGAAACTCTTGAAAAATGCTTGGTTTCCACAGTAAAAACAATATTTTCTTCAAACTGTATCAAAATATACTTTTCGTACAAAACTATTTACAAGTTTTGATTTTTTTAAAGAAGTTTTGATAAAATTACTGACTTTAATACTGTAATTATTTTTAAAATAGTAGAAAATTATGGTTTACAAGTAAATTTAAATAAAAAAAGTAATATTTAAAAAATTTTGAGAATTTTTTAAAATTAATGAATTTATATTTAATTGTAGGTATTCTCTCGCGCTATAAAATAGTAGTAAAATAATCAGACATAACTAACTGCAATAAGTAAATCTTTCTAATTTAATTTTTAGAGATAGATTCATAAAAATCAGCCGAAGCAAATAGATAAATATAATGGGTTTTTAATTTTATCATAATATTCTGTATAGGTTTTAATTTAATGAAAATAAGTAAATAATTTCACTTTATTGAATAAGTATATTATTATACATATATTTAAAAAAACTGAATACATCAAGAAAAAATCCTATTTAGGATAAATTTAACTATATATAGATCAAATATATTTTATATGACTAATTTTAGAATAATTCAAGTACTTATGATTCTGACACGATATAATCATTTAAATAAATTATCGATTTCGTCATATTTTTACGCTATCATAAAATCCATTAGTAAAATTAAATGCGGTCTATTAATTTGATTATTCCCTCTGTAAAAATCTATACTCTCTCATTTTTTTTTTTATTATTTTTTTGTACACTCATACACTATTCTGTTTCACGTTCATGTTTACTTTAATGATTTATTTTATTATTTTTGATGAAGTAAAATTGTTTTTTTAAAGTTGTCTAAATTACAGGACTGAATCAATTTTTAGCTTTGATTTTATAACAAATAATTACTAATAAAGTGCTTGTTATATTATTGTAAGAATAATTTTTAAGAATTTATTGAAGAGATTAAAATAAAAATAAATAACTTAACTGTTATTCCAGCTGAGTTTACAAATAAGACAACGGCTTATAATTAAGCCATTATTCCTTAAAATTAAGAAAACAGCTAATATTTTAATAAATAAATGATTACTAGAATATATTATTAGAAATTAATGCTATTAAGAGACATTATATTTGTCACAAATTTGAAATGTACATTCTTATGCATTAAAACATAGACTTAAGATTTTGAATCAAATTTCCAATAATCAATTGATTTTTGACAGTATTTAATAGTTTTCCATATATATTTAATTTTTTAATTACATTATTAAAAAGTGATATTTATCATTATTTTGTTGGTTATTTAATAATATACATATATTATGTAGTACCTTAAATATCCCAGTTTATGTAATCATTAAAATAAAAAAAGATTTATATTATAAACCATTACAATATTATAATACTCAATATATATTACAATAATAAAAAAACTAGTCTTTAATGTACATGATAATAATCTTATTTTAATATCGTAGTAATATATTCAATATAGGTAAAGCAAAGTGGGTATATAAAAATTATCTCTAATTATAATATAAAATATAGAATTATCGCTAATCTTAATCTAAAAGTGATAAATAAAATTATTTCTAAGAAATATAAGAACAAATATTGCTAAAATTATTAACTTTATTAAATAATTTTTCATTAAAATAGAGTATATAGACATATCTAAATGTAAATGGTGAATTTATTTAAAAGTTTAGAAACTTTGCTCTACAAATTATTGAATATTAAATATTATGTCAAATAGTAAAAACTACTGAACACACAACTAATTGCAGTAGTTGATTTTTCTGAAATATTTGATAAAATTATTTATTTTCATTAATAATATAATCTCCCCTTAAATCTATAATTCTAATTTGCGAATCCATTTGAAATTCTTGATTTGATAAAACTATTGGTTTTATATAATAATAGTCATTTATCAAAATAATAGAAGTATTTTAATTACAAACATATTAAAATTTAAAAAAGTGAATCAAATTAAAATTTTTAAAATTGTATATATATATATATATATATATATATATATATATATATATATATATATATATATATATATATATATAATACATGCTAACTGCAATTAATGAATCCTTTTGAAATTTTTGATGCAGTATTGATTTTTTGTCATAAAAATATAAAAATATTCATTATCATTAAAATTTATATATAATTATAATTTAATCTATAACAGTAATATATTACATATATATATATATATATATCATTCAAACCAAAATAAAATACTCGTTATATGAATAAGTAAATCCAATTTGTGAATTCTTTCTAAATTCTTTAAAAAATATTCATATAAGTTTTGATTCTTTAAAATAATCAGTCTTTAACAATGAATTCATTTTGTTAAAAAATATAATCTTTACTCACATATATAAACATCAAAAGTGAATCCTTTTAAAATTTCTGAAAATTTCTTTTTAAAGTTTCTGAATTTATTGGAAAGTAAAATGAATTTATCGACAACCTAAAAATCCTTGTAAAGTATTCTATACAGACATAACTAATTGCTGTAGATAAATCTTTTTCAGATTCATGAAATTTCTAAATATAATTATTGATTTTCACTAACAGTCTTTTCTTACGGGGGTCGTAAAATATTCTTTTGCTTATATTAATTACAGTTAGTGAACGCGTTTGAATTTCCTGAAGAATTCTTCGTGAAATTATTGATTTTATGTAGGAAAGGTCTTTCTTTAAAACCACACACATAACACAACATTCTAAAAAATATTTAATTGTGTTATGAAAATCTCTTTATAATTCATGAAAATTTCTTGATTACATTATTTATTTTATGTACAATAGAAACTGTAAAATATTTTTATAGATCGAACTAACGGCAACATCTGAATCTTGCAAACTTCTTAAAATTTATATAAATTAATTTCATTTCTCATAAAATTTTACTAAAATATTCTTTACAGATGTAATTAAATATAAAACTTAATTTTTTCAAATAGTTTTATAAAATTAATGTCTTTATCTCATATTTTAAATTTGTTCTAAAATATTCATTACTGGTATAACTGATAGCAATATGTAAATCTTTGTAAAGTTCTGGATATAATTATTGAGTCTAAAAAAATAAACTTTTTTTTAAATTCATTGTTAAACTATTTCAGGAGTCATGCATAATTACAATATGGGAATTTTTAGAACTCTTGATAAAAATATTAGTTGAATATAAAAACCAAACATCCTCCAAAACCTTTTACAGTCATAGCAAAGAGCAGTATGTGATTCCTTTTAAAATTCATGGTAAATTCATGGCAAAACATTTTACAGTTACTTAGCTATATTTTTTCCTCAAGAATACTTTGAGATTGTTCTATTACATCAATTTTAAAACTTGGTTTCAAAGTTTGGAATATTCGAAATCTTCGAGTATTATCTTCCATCTGTATTCCTTTTATAAATGATGATTATTTCCAGTCTATCCTTATCGTTACAAAGAATCGTCTGAAAACATTTTATGTCTTTCTCTTTTAGGACAAAAAGAAATTTATAAATAAAAGCACATCTCGGTAACTTCAGATCTCTTTATCCCCCTTCCCCCAACTTATGAGGAAGACTCTTTTTCTGTATCATTTCTTTTTAAGCCTTTTGTCCCTTGATTGTCGACTTAGAAACCATTTTGAGAAGAAAGAAAAAGAACAAGTTAGGCTTTCGAAACGTTCCATCGCTTTAAAATTCTTTTTTCGCGCCCAGCGAAGACCTTAAATGCCAGGATTCAGGGCTTTTCCAACAATCCCAAGGAAATTCTGGAAGTGGAGGCCGGCGAAAATAAAACGGAACCCTTTTCCTCCATTTTCGACGAGGCTTAAATGACTTGAAAGCGAAAACGTGTCTCAAAAAGTGATAAATTTTAGTTTACGTCTCAAGGAAGCTTTTGAAATCTGTCAAATTTAGAACACCTATAAGCCCCAGGTATTAACATTTATTTTTAAGTTTGCCGGCAATTAGTAATTAAATTTTCGTTTGCGAAGGTTTGAGTAATCTTTGTTCTGAGGTGATGGGGTGGAATACTTTAATTCCTTCTTCGTTGTGAAATAATTTATTATCTATCGTTTTCTTGATATCCAGTTGAAGTAAAGTTCTTGGTATGTGAGAAATGTATGATTTACCACGATTTAATTAACTTTACTTAGAGATGCAACTTATTGTTTTCTTTTAATCTTCAAAAACTGTCATTATTTTCTCTGTTTTTGTCTGGGCAAAACTGCGGAACACAACCAATCATCTTGATATCTTGAACAAAGTTCAAGTGACAAAATCAATATTCGGGCTGATATCCTTCTTTCTATTTCATATAATTATATCAAATACCCATTAAATCTAATGATATTTTCAATGAGCATAAGGCTTTTTAGATCAATGGTTGACTCGGGTGTTAAACACGCTACATTTCGAAAACGAGGTAGATGCTCTTGCTAGCCAAGCTATAAAAATCTTTTGTTATAATTACTGTGTTAACGAAAAACTGTGGTTTTAATAGAGAGAATGACGAGGATTCTAAATATGGTGCTCCTGTAACTAAAATAACATCAATAACAAATAAAAAATATTCTTATTTCTAAACTTAAGTAGACTGAAGTTTCAAGGATTCTCAGCAAATATTGAAAACTATTTGATTTCAATAAGATTGAATAGAATAATAGTAGCTTATTTTAATTCTTATACTAATAAAATTAAATAGATTAATACCATAAATAAAAAGAGTACATGTTAAAAATTGTCTTTTAATTATATTTTATTCCGTTAACGAATGCGCAATATACGTTTCACTACACATATATTAAATCAATTATGAATTAATCTTTAAATTTTAACTAGGTCTTACAATGTCTTAATAGTAGAGTCTCGCTCTGGAGTCAACTACAAAGATACAAAAAGGATAAACAATTACTTGCATAATGACAACAGCAAATAAATGCAATATCAGTATTTACTGAAGATGTAAATCTGAAAGATATGGATCAAAAATTAATAAAAAGGATAGATAAAAATGTATCTATAAACAGTAAGTAAATGCAATTTCAGTGTTTTCTGATGATAGAAAGGCAAAAACTGTATACCAAATTAATATCCATAAAGGATAAGCAAATAGTTGCATTGCGATAGCAGCAAAGAAAATCAATATCAGTATTTACTGAAAATGTAAATTCAAAAGATATGGATCAAATTAACATTGGAAATGGGTGGATAATAATCTATCTAGAAACAGCAATAAAATGCAATATCAGAATTTACTGAATATGGAAATAACAAGATAGGGATCAAATTAATATCAAAAAAGGATAGATAATAATCTATCTAGCAACAGCAAGTAAATTCAATAATGCAATATCAGTATTTACTGAAGATGGAAATAACAAGATATGGATCAAAAATTAAAATCAAAAAAGGATAGATAGTAATCTGTCAAGCAACAGCAAGTAAATTCAATATCAGTGTTTTTGAAGATAGAAATGCGAAAGATATGGATCAAATTAATATCAAAAAAGGATAGATAATCTAGCAACAATAAGTAAATGCAATATCAGTATTTACAGAAGATGGAAGTACAAAAGATATGGATCAAATTAATATCAAAAAGGAAAGTAATAATCTATCTATCAACAGCCAGTAAATGCAATATCAGTATTTACAGTAGATGGAAATACCAAAAGATATGGATCAAATTAATATCAAAAAGGAAAGTAATAATCTATCTGTCAACAGCCAGTAAATGCAATATCAGTATTTACAGAAGATGGAAGTACAAAAGATATGGATCAAATTAATATCAAAAAGGAAAGTAATAATCTATCTATCAACAGCCAGTAAATGCAATATCAGTATTTACAGTAGATGGAAATACCAAAAGATATGGATCAAATTAATATCAAAAAGGAAAGTAATAATCTATCTGTCAACAGCCAGTAAATGCAATATCAGTATTTACAGAAGATGGAAGTACAAAAGATATGGATCAAATTAATATCAAAAAGGAAAGTAATAATATATCTATCAACAACCAGTAAATACAATATCAGTATTTACTGAAGATGGAAATAACAAGATATGGATCAAAATTTAAAATCAAAAAAGGATAGATAGTAATCTGTCAAGCAACAGCAAGTAAATTCAATATCAGTGTTTTTGAAGATAGAAATGCGAAAGATATGGATCAAATTAATATCAAAAAAGGATAGATAATCTAGCAACAATAAGTAAATGCAATATCAGTATTTATAGAAGATGGAAGTACAAAAGATATGGATCAAATTAATATCAAAAAGGAAAGTAATAATCTATCTATCAACAGCCAGTAAATGCAATATCAGTATTTACAGTAGATGGAAATACCAAAAGATATGGATCAAATTAATATCAAAAAGGAAAGTAATAATCTATCTGTCAACAGCCAGTAAATGCAATATCAGTATTTACAGAAGATGGAAGTACAAAAGATATGGATCAAATTAATATCAAAAAGGAAAGTAATAATATATCTATCAACAACCAGTAAATGCAATATCAGTATGTACAGAAGATGGAAATACAAAACATATGGATCAAATTAATATCAAAAAAGTATAGATAATGTAGCAACAGTAAGTAAATGCAGTATCAGTATTTACTGAAGATGTAAATACAAAAGATATGGATCAAATTAATATCGGAAAAGGATAGATAAGAATAGATAATGATATATCTAGCAACAGCAAGGAAATGCAATGTCAATGTTTTTTGAAGATGGGAATGAAAAGATTTTGACCAAACTAATATCCAATAAGAGTAAACAGTTGTTGCGTAGTTACAACTGCAAAGAAATGCAATATCAGTATTTTCCCAAGATTTAAATGCAAAATAAAAGGATCAAATTAATATCCCAAAAGGATGGATAATAATCTATCGAGAAACAGCAAGGAAATGCAATATCATTGTTTTCCCAAAAGTCTAACTCATTAAAATCGTTAATAATCATTTACGGGACTGTTTCGCAGCATATTTTTCTTTTTCAAACCCCGAAAAGTAATGACTTACGAGTATTTTTTTTTTTTTAAGAAGAGAGAAGAAACACAGCTCTTCGATCATACAACCGAATTTCTATTTTTTGAAAAGAAAATTATCTTTACTTTTCGCAGCGGAATGATTCTAGAAAGATAGAACACACAAAAAAAACACGAGTTCTGTGGTATTTGATTCTTCAGAAGAGACGATAAGGACACTTCGAATTACTTTCTTATTCCATTCTACCCTCATTTTATTCTACTTCTTTTTATTGGATTCTACTCGCAATGTTGCTTGCGTGGAGAATGTAACCAGCTCTATAAGCCACTTATCTCTTTGAAGAATAGCGTGAATCTGCTTTGATAAAAGTAAAAAAAACACAATTCCCGGTGAGAATACTTAAGTTTCTCATGGAAAATATGTTCAGTTTTGTGGGGGTGGAGAGGAATGATTTTTATCCCATATTTATTAGCTGGAATGAAAATATTAAAAATAGTTTTTGATAAGAAAAATAAGACAATGGTAATGAATACAGAAATTAATATTCTCTTCCTTTATGGACTAAGTATTTGTTTGTTGCTAGATGAGAATGTGAATACACATTGAATACAATATTCTAGATGAAATTAGGATTATTTTACGTACATATATGCTGATAAGATACGATTAATATTAAATAACACAAAGTGAATGTTGTTTGTTTGAAATATTTGGAGTATAAGTGATATAATTGGAATGTTTTAAATATTCTATAAGTTCTTAGTATGAAAATTAAGTTTAATTATAAAGGGAGGAATCTGATATTTAATACCATACCTGCTTAAGTTTCAAGTTTCACTGAAAATGATTAAAATGAATTATGTTTGTGAATTACTTGTGCGAATACATCATCTTTTTATTTTAAACTTTTCGACTAAGTACCTTGTAATGTACTAGTTTAAGAAAATTTGAAAATAACTTTTTTAATGCAATTATTTACGTCTTGTAACTATGAAACAAATATTCGTTCGGTTAAAGAAAGTTTATCAATTTTAAAATATTTTAGGGAGTTTTTTTTATAATTTTTTTTACTAAATTTTTCAGTTATAAAACGGAGAAAATTTTCTTAACCTTGAATGGATCTTTACTATATTTTTTGAAGCCAACCCATGGCTGAGTGGTTAGCGTCCCTGACGCTTGAGCAGTGGGTCCCGGGTTTGAATCCCGGTTCGGACATGGATATTACTATCTCTCTGGGTTTCTCTGTCCTTTCTTGTGTGATGATGAATGAATGAATGTGGCCCGCCCTATAAACGGGTTTGTGCTGGTATGGTGTTGGTAACGCTACTCACCTCCGTGACTTGGTTCACAGGTGCCCGCTGGGTAACGACAAATGAGTAGCGGTTTCCGGCCTTGTTGTGGCGAAGAGCTAGTTATCCAAGTGCCCGCCGTTGTAAAAAAAAAATATATATATATATTCTTTGAAATGACATATGAATATTTTACTAAGCAATAAAGAGTTCATTTATGAAGGGTGGAATTTTTTTATGAACTGATCAATATATTCGAAGTAATGACAAAGTAAAAAATGTCTGTTAAATAAGAACTTAAAAGTTTTAAAATATAATTAAGATTTTCCGTCATTAGATCTATAAGAGCAAAATTATTTCTAATTTTACTAATCTGTTGCATTCACTGTGGCTGGATATTTTTTTTTTAATTAATGAAATAACTCATTTTTTACCTTGGATGAAAGTCCTTTTCTTAAATATCACTCTCCCGTAGGATTGTAACCCATATTATTCCCTCATTTTCCCTTACACCAAGTAGACTGTCCTAACCCATGATTTGTAGGAAACGGCGTTCCGGAGAGAGCGAGAGGACAAGGTTCAAGACATGCGGGGGTTGGGTATTGCGGAAGCAGTGACAAAAAGCATACATTCCACGCAAAACTGCAAACTAGTAAAGTTGAATAATGAAATCCTTTGAGTTCATAGACTGGAAAAATTGGTTGATATGTACTTCTATAACACTGATCTGGATTGGGGAACTAATACTGAATTTATGAGCTAAGCAGGTTGCTTTAAGAAGTTGTCAAACTAATCCGGCTAAAATTTTCTTCCATAAATCGATTTTTTTTACATAAATTATTTTTCAAGGGTTTAGAATTTTATGTATACTACGGTACCACTTATTTTGTTACTTTAATTATTTAGTGCATACTATAAATACCACGTGGGGGTGTTTAAACAAATTCTTCTTCTTCTTAGAGTTGGGTTTGTATGTCATTGGGCACTTCTGCTTTTATCAGCATTTTGTACCATTAACTCCAGACCCAATGTTTTCTAGTTCCAGTGGCTCGGGTCACCCACTTTATTAATAAAGTCCGATAACCCTTTAATGGAGTCTATGTGTAACTCTGTAGTATGGATGATGCCCAAAGAAGTTAATCTAAGGAATGCAAGGGCCTAGCATTCGTAAATGATATGCTTGGCCATTTTCTCTTGCGTATGACATTTCCTGCAGATAGGGTCTTACTGAAACAGTCCCATTTTATGGAGGTGTTTTCTGAAATAAAAACATATTAGTGATGGTTAAAAATTTATAATGACTTATGTAAATGGATTGGTAATTTTATAATTAAATTAAAAGTAATAATTCGGTAATTAATCTGGAGAAAAAATAATAAATGCATAACGCAATGATAAAAAATATATTTCTTTACTTAATTTTAAAAGATTATTTATAAAATCTATTTGATAGCGATATTTAACAACACAACATATCTGTAACCTTTTTCTTGGTGAAAAGCCTGGTGAGATTCCAATGACTGGTTTGAAAAACTCCAATCTGTTTTGTGTGTGAACATCATAAAATGTTAGCTTAATATGAGGAAAATAAGAGAGAGAGAGAGTGTTACTACGCGCAATAAAAACTCTTCCGGTTAAGCAAATGATAATATTTTTAATATCTTACTGTTGGAAGATATTTTCCAGTACTTCTCTTAGAAATGTATTTTCCATGCAGTCCTTAATCATGCAAATCTAAATTAAATCTTCCCAAATCCTTTAACTTTAATAATATTTTATTATTGAGTGCAATCTGCAATCACATTTTTCATGAAAGTAGTCAAATATATCTCAAACTACTTTAATGCATATTTGGGTTAAAGTAGTCACAATAGAATGTAGGAATACAGCAAACAAAACCTTTTTACTTCATTCTGTTTAAATATTTTCCAGGACAAATTTTTTTTGCATTTTCGTTGACTTAAGTCAGATCTGTTTCTATAATCTTGTCCTAATAGTGTAAGTGTTCCTAGTAATGGTGTAAGTCTTAACGGTGTTGAACTTGGTCACCATCAAGTGGTGAACTCAGGGTTTGATGAGTAATTCCAGTGAAGAGACTGCCGTTCAGCTACATCTTATTGCCTGACTGTGGTACCGCCAAAATGACTCTGAACTTAACCTCTCAGATGTTGATTAAAGCAAGGACAAATGCAGCACACTTCCTTAATTTTGTAAATTTTTGCTTTAATTTTTCATATTGTCTGTTACACATCTTACTGTATTTAGCCTAGAATTTTCTTTTTCATGTTTTTTCTCTTAAAAGTAAGAATCATTATATCTTTTCTAAACTGGGTTTCTCAAATTAACAAGACTTGTTATGTCAATTCTGTACTTTTTGAACTTTTATGAATGATTCACTATCTGATATATATAACTATTTCTTCACCTACTCTATCTTTTTTCTTTAATGTTTACCTTTGCCGATTTTCTTTTCATGGATATACTGTATCTTATTCCTATAATATGTTATCAAATGTTTTTTTAAAAATTTTACTTTAATGCAAATTTGTAAATCCAAATTTAAACTAAAATATGCTGTGGTTAATAGTAATCTCAACCACCTTTTATACTTACTTAATCTCTTGTGTTTTAATTTACACATTACTTATGCTTTCATCTTTAATTTTCAATTTTTTCTCTCTTATGTACTCAAATGTAATTTGTTCAAATGAACCTCTTTCTTTGACATGTGTCACAACTATAGGTTTGTAAATCCAACATTGTATTCATTTTTAGTCCTCAACTACGTAGTCGAGTTCTGGATCTCAGCGGGCGCCAGACACTTCGTGCGAGGTGTTAGTTTCTCTAGTTTGAAGAGGGGGTGGAACCCGATAACCGATAGGTACAGACCAGGGCCTTTTCTTCTCGTTGTTGTTGTTGTTGCCTGACTGTGGTACAAAATTATGAAGAATTTAATTACGTTAACGGGGTTCAGAGAGCGGAAATAAACAACGGGAAAATAACTTTTTTGACATCATGAAAATTTTCAACCTTTTTTTGACATAGGTTGAAAATTTTTATGAAACATATATGAACATCCACCACATAATGCCTTCTGGAAGGACTACATTTCATGAATATTCATATTTGAAGATTAGGAATATTCAAGAGTTTTTTTCTTCAAATATCAAATATATATACGCGAGCAGGAACTGGTGATCCTCTATATGGTTTCCTTTATAAATAATTACATGGTGACTCAGTGATGCATTACTTTAAAAGGAGGATTTAGTAAAGGAGTGAGGTGACTTTTACATACTTACACATCTTGAATGCAGAAGGTCACTTATTTTTAGAATATTAGTTTATTGGAAAACATTTGATTCTTATAAATCGATGTGTTACTATCTAATCTTTCGAGTTATACTCGGTTTTGGCATATGCATACATGAATGGTATGCGCCTCCTGGTGGTAGCTGTGAGGTGATCAGAATCAGATTTACGGGGATCTGACGCGTCGGTACCTTTTGAACCTGGTGTAGACTTTCCTAATTAATAATTAATAATAAATAAATTAAATTAATTTAATTAATAATTTTAAATAATTATATTTGGTTCTTCTGAAGATACTGAAACATCACATTAATCAGAATATATTTAATGCTGGCTTATGCATACGTGATTGCCACATTCATTGGATAACAATATAACCTTTTTATTAATATATATATATATATATATATATATATATGTGTGTGTGTGTGTGTGTGTATCATTAGCATCTTAGATTCATCCAACTGTCCGCTCTGCAATGCAACTTGAGAGAACCCATGAATAGGACCCACCTCCTCCACTGTGCTGCACTGCATGGCAGCTCTGAATCATTGTTTTATTGGCAAGACAGAGAACTTTTGGGGCATTGACTCCAGACACCTCGTTTACGTTTTATGTACTGTATTCTTGTCCTGATGCTTATTTTGCGAATTTTCATGTGTTTTATTTGTGTTATTCCTTGTATTTGCCCTATCATTGGAAAAAAAAAATATATAAGTCATAGTCCTCGTGCATGAATTTGGGATCTCTCATTCCTTTTAATTTAAAAATAGGTCTTCGCGTGTGCACCAAAAGTGAGTATGATAACATTTGATTCTTCTGTTTGCACACATAAATATGCTGTTTATAGGATTTAAAACTCAAATTCTAGCTTGTTCTCGCAATACTTGAGAGCATGCGTTATGAGTTACTTTGTGATATCTATGAAGTGAATCTATGAAGTGTAATCTATGAAGTGAGTAGACCTAATAATGACCGTGTGTTTCAGGCAAATTGGACGAGAAGGCTTCGCAGCTGCACGCCATCGCATCCCTGCGAGTGCTGCTGGATGCCGCCAAAGCAAACGGGGTTACCCAAGCGGTGGTGTCACCGTCCCACCTCAAGGTGGATGCTGCTCCTCCTGCGCCTCGTGCCCTCAGTGCGTCACCTGCCCTACCTGCCAGAGACCCCTGGTTCGATCCCAGCAGGACAACCCTCCTGTGACACTCAACTCTTACATAGTGACGGCCACCGAGGGGCCAGTACTCTACCCACCCCCCACCATCGGAGCTGTTTCTTCCACAACTGGTGCCAAACGGCAGATTGTACCGCAGGGGCAGGATCCCCTACCCCACGTCCAATGTTTGCAGGTGAGTGTGCTCCGCTTCCCTAGTCTCTGAATTTTTTTTTAATCAAGATGATTTAATAAATTCAAAAATCAAATGACAGTTATGTAATGTTCACGATGATTCAAGAATCAAAATATTTCATGATCTTCCTTTTCTTCAAGTTGGATTTAAAAATTTCATTTTCTTCCTCCGGATTTTTTATTAATCTAAAAATGCTTGAATTCTTTTCAATAAATCAAAATGTCAAATAATTAAAAAAAACTGTGAATTAATTGCACAGATCTCCATTCATTAAGTTTGTTGAATTCTCTAATTATGAGTACATATATATTATATATGTATCTGTATATTTACATATGAATTGATGTAAATGTTAAACATATCATTTTAGAGAGATAAATGTTAAAAACAGTATATATTAATTCAGTATATCTTATGTAAAGCTCTGCATTTTGATTCAGTCTCATGTAATGACGTATTATTAATGGAATTTACTATTGCATTACAATTAGATATAACGATGTATTATTAATGGATTGAATGTTGCATTAAACGTGTCATATATATTTGCAGAGCTATTTACTCAGTTATTTCAATTCAATTTAAAATTGAACAAATTTTAAATGAAACTATAGGGAAATTATTTGAATAATGATATAAAGTATCAATAATTCATCTGGAGTAATTTTATCTAGTTCCAAATTTTGAGGAACATTAGCTTTTAACTCATTGAATATGCCCTGCCTTTTACTACATGGATAATTGAGAATTGGTGAATAAAATACCAAAATAAAGTGAAAATATACTTTAGGGTGTCCTTTGGCGAAAATGGACGGTTTTTTCCTCCAAACGCGTTTTCGTGTATGTTTGAAGAAACAAGATGGCAATGAAAACTGGATAGCATGAATCACAAGTTAAATAATTATAAAAATTGGCGTAACAATATGCCGCCAAATTGGTGAGAAACAGAAGGACGCCATGAAGTATGGTCCATCCCAAAATAACAAAGAACATGAGTGTTGCAGTATACAATCAAGAAATAAAAAAAGAAAGTAATGAATATTTAAGAAAATATTTTTTTATTTAATTATAATTTTAGAAATTACCATATTTACAGTCGTAGAAAACGGACGCTGTTTTTCATAAACATTTTTTTAAGGGTAAAACTTTATAACTGACCATCATAATGAATTTACAGTTATTTTAAATATAAAATAATACTAACTAATACTTCCTGCAAACTTGCAATCTATTTTAGAAAAAAAACGCTTTTTAATCTTCTTCACCAAAAAACCCAGACCTTCATCTCCAGAGCTAAAGAAGAATTACTTAAATCCTCTTCAATTCAACATTTGTGAGTCCTCATACAAGAAATTATCTTCTCTACCATCCAGTGCATTCCTAATACCATACTTCTTAAATAAACTGACCATTGTTTCATTTTTATGCAAGTTTAATATGTTATGCTTACTGTGAGTTGTTTTTTTAGGATCCTTTTGCTGAATCCGCCAAATTCTTTTAGTTTTCTCAGTAGGAGGTGACTTAAAATGTCTCTCTGTAGCCCTGTTTCCATGTTCTTGAACATTTGCAATTGCACGAAGTTTGTATGCTATGTTATTGCAACGCTGACATTGTTCTTGAGCCAAAGATAGCCAACAAATTAAAGAAAAATTAAATAGTAGAATTTTTACACTCTTAAAAAGTCATTCACAAAAATTGGAAAGTTTAAAAGAATCCAGATGTGATCGTTCATGACAATGCAGGAGCATTTTCACTGATATCTATATAACTGTAGTATTTCCACTCCACAAGCAAACAAGAAAAAAATTTAAACCCAAAAAAAGTAAATTAACAAAAACAAATGTAATCAAATTCTTAGTATCAACGTATAAGGCTTGCCCTTTTTTCAGGCGTATTTTTAAAGAAAAAAAGTGCGTTTTATATATTGGCAAATTGGTGTATTATTTTAGAAATTATATTCCAATCGAAATTAAACAAATCAATAAAAATCTTTAAATGAACAAGAGACTATGGAAAAAATAGCTAAACATCTAATTTTAAATGCTGAATATAAATGTGATTATTTCAAATCACGAATCAATCCTTGTATGCAAAAAGCTAATGTATAAAAAACAAACCAAAAAAGAGAACTAAAATAAGATCAGTAACTTTCGTCAAATAGTTAAACATTATAGTAAGTATAATCGTTTGTTAAAAATGGGAAAATTTATTTGATGACATAATTTATACAATCAAAAAGGATAACGAATTTATTAAGAATATAAATTGATCTAACAAATTTTTAAAATTTTAAATTCTGAAATATAAAGTACAGAAGAAAAAAATACTGCCATCGATATTTCATATTTTTTATTCACGAGAAAGAAAACACACTCACATTAAAATTTAAATAAATGTACAATTTTTGAAATTAAAATTTTTGTTTTTATTTTGGTTATTTTAAACTAAGTTTTTTAGTTGCACTAAGTCTGAATTTTGATGTAAAATAAAATTTTAAATTTTTTTGTTCATTCACAGACACTTACAGAAATAAATTTAAACATCGATTGAGAAAATCATTTGTTTTATATTCATGTTTCAAAACTATCACTAAATGAAATTATCATAGCTTCTTTAAAAGAGAGAAATTTCTTTAATAAAAAAACTAATGGATAACAATGTTTGATAATTCAAAGTTTGACTGTGGGTAACAGAAAAAAATGCAATTGTTAATTACAAAATTGGTTAAAATTTTTATCTTCATAATTTTTCTAATTTGATTTCATATTTTGATTATATTCCCAAGTTAACAATGCCTCCTCATTTTTAACCCCGAAATATCAAATACGTAAAATATAATAATAAATAAATGGTAGAAAAATTACACCAATTAAAATTCATCTATAGTCCTAAAATATGTAAAAGTGTTTCTAGACACACACACACACACACACACACATATATATATATATATATATATATATATTGTACAGAGCTTCACGGGTTCGTGTCGATTGAGAGTTGAATAAAGCAACCACTTAATGAACACAAGACTTTTATTCGTAAAAACTTCACTAGATAAACGAAATTCCCGCTGTAACAATCACAATTATACAGCTACAATTCGTCAGATATAATAAGAAACAGCTTCTAATCACAGGTCTCAAATACCTCAGACAGAGAACAACTAGCAGTCATAACTAATCGTATTCACTCACTGACTGTCTTCACAAAAACTCTTCCATGTCGGGCTGCGGTATTTATACCTGACTTGGCGGAGAAATCTACCAATTTCGCCAAGGTTCTGGAAGCTTCTAGGCTATCTCGAAAAATATTGGTTCTAGAGCTTAGGTGATGGATGTTTCCAAAAGTATCGATTTCTCGCCAAGTCGCCAAGAATCTCGCCAATTGTCGCCAAGTCGCCAAGAATCTCGCCAACTGTCGCCAAGTCGCCAAATTATTAGGAAATTCGCTTTTAAACTACAACACCTCTAAATACCGCAATTTTTGCTCAAAATGTGAGAATTTCCGATCTGTCTGAGATATTTTAAGACAAATATAATCATTATTTATAAATTTGCAACATTGCCCCCCTCTCAAGGACTGCACGTCCCGGACAGTACAATCCCCTGATAGGAGGCCAAATTATATATAAGAGAATTTACATTTCAAGATGATACAGAGCACCTTACATACACAAGCAACTAAAAATACAAGAAAATAGAAAAGATTAAAATTATTTATACTATTTACAACGAGACCATGGTCTACTAATTTTTACTTTATATTACGATAAGGAGCTAATCTATCATAATGTACTACCTTTGGTTTTGAGGAAGATGATTTCCTTATACGAAGCACGACGTCGTTCAGTCTTTTTAGGACTGTGTAGGGACCTTCCCAGTTGGCTTGCAACTTTGGAGAAAGTCCTTTACGTCGAATCTGTTTCCATAACCAATTTTTGTCGCCTTCTTGAAATTCATATCCTGTTGCTCTTGTGTCATACCTTGTCTTCATTCTTTCGGTCGTCAGGTTGATTCGGTCTCGAGCGAAGTTATGGACATCTTCAAGACGTGCCTGAAGGTCTCGAAGGTATTCCTCTGGCGATGAAGATGTATTCGGTGGACGACCAAATTGAAGATCACAAGGGAGACGAAGTTCGCGACCAAAGAGCATCTGTGAAGGAGTATATCCGGTAGTCTCATGGACAGCACTGCGATATGCAAGCAGAAACAGCGGTAGCTTCAAATCCCAATCTTGCTGATTTCTGGAAACCATAAGTGAGAGATTATTCAAGATGGTTTTGTTAAATCTCTCTACCATGCCGTCCGATTGTGGGTGTAGTGGCGTGGTCTGCGTCTTGTCTATTCCGAGAATTTGACACATTCCTTTAAACACAACAGAGGTGAAATTTGTCCCTTGATCAGAATGGATTTGTAAGGGTGTGCCGAATCTGGAAACCCATTGATGCACTAGAACCTCGGCTACTGTAGTCGCCTCTTGATCGGGGATTGCAAACGCTTCAGGCCACTTAGTAAAGTAGTCCATGACAACTAGTATGTATTTGTTGCCATTTGAAGATCGTGGTAAAGAACCCAAAATGTCTAATGCTATTCGCTCAAAAGGTGCTCCTACGTTGTACCGTTGCAACCTTCCTCGGCTACGTTTCTTTGGTCCCTTACGTGCTGCACAGTCATCACAAGATTGACACCATTTATCTACATCTTGTCTAGTTTTGCTCCAATAGAAGCGTTCTCGAACTTTCTGTAGAGTTTTCATTACTCCAAAGTGGCCTCCAGTTGAGCTACTATGCAATTCCTTCAAAACATCTGAAATTCTTGATTTTGGAAGAACAAGCTGCATTTAAAATTACGTCCATCATCGGATTCCCATTTCCTGTATAAGACACCATTTCTTATATGGAGTGAGTCCCAAAGAGCCCAATATTGCTTAGTAGCAGGACTGTAGGTGGAGATATCCTGCCAACTTGGTTTCATACTGGAAGATTCTTTTAATTCTAAAATTTGATTTATATCTGGATCTTCTTTTTGGGCTTCTCTGAGTCCTTTATCACTCCATGGGTCTGGTTTCGGTGGAGGTGAAACAGTAACTTGGCGTACCGAAGGATTTACTAACTGATAGTTCTTTTCTACTCTAGAACAATATCGGCAGCTTTCATTACACGGTTTCCTTGATAGTGCATCAGCATTTCCATGAAGAGTTCCTTTGCGATGACGTATTTCAAAGTCAAACTCCTGGAGTCGTTGAATCCATTTAGCTACCTGTCCTTCTGGATTTTTAAATTTTAAAAGCCAGGTTAAGGATGCGTGATCGGTCCGGGGCAAGAATTTTCTTCCGTAGAGATAATGGTGGAAATGTTCTATGGCTTTGACGATTGCCAGCAATTCCTTCCTGGTTGTACAATAATTCCGCTCTGGTTTCGATAGACATTTACTCCAATAAGCAATGACATATTCTTTATCATCAATTTCCTGCGACAAAACAGCTCCGATATTTTCGTTGCTGGCATCTGTATCTAAAATGAATAATTTTTCGGGCTGGGGATATGCAAGAACGGGCGAAGATGTCAACGCCTCCTTCAGTTGCTTAAAAGCTTTCTCACATTCATCTGTCCATAGAAATCTCTGTTTAACTTCTGTCAACTTGTGAAGGGGTCTGGCAATACTTGAAAAACCCTTAACAAATTTCCTGTAATACGTGCATAGTCCAAGAAAACTTCTTAATTGGTGGACATCTTTTGGACGACTCCAGTCCTTAACTGCAGAGATCTTTTCAGGATCTGTTCTTACACCTTCAGCAGAGATAATGTGTCCCAGATAGCTTACTTCACGTCGGAATAAATTACATTTGCAAGGATTCAGCTTCAGGTTGGCCATTTTTAATTTTTCCAGCACCTTTCGGATATTTCTTAAATGGTCTTCGAATGTGCGCCCTACAATAATGATATCGTCCAAATATACCAAACAGGCTTCGTAGGAAAGTCCTCGTAATACTGTCTCCATCAGGCGCTCAAACGTTGCAGGTGCATTGCAAAGCCCAAATGGCATGACCTTGAACTGCCAAAGTCCTTGTCCTGTGGTGAACGCAGTCTTTTCTCGATCCTCAGGATGTATCTCTACTTGCCAATAACCACTCTTGAGATCCAAAGTCGAAAACCATCTGTTTTCCGGATAAAGCATCAAGTGTATCGTCAATCCTAGGAAGAGGGTAACTATCTTTTTTTGTGATGTTGTTTAACCGACGATAGTCAACACAGAATCGGGTAGAGCCATCTTTCTTCCGAACTAAAACAATAGGCGAAGCCCAAGGACTCTCTGATGGCTCAATGATGTCATTCTGCTGCATTTCCATCAGAAGATTATCCACCTCTTCCTGCTTAGCGAATGGCAATCTTCTCGGATGTTGTTTAATGGGTGGATGATTTCCTGTATTGATTCGGTGCTGCGTCAATTTGGTTCGCCCAACATCATCTGATTTCTTGGAAAAGAGATCTCCGAATTCTAATAATAGATTTCTTGCAGCATTCCTCTGTTTATCATTTAACTCTGCACTCTGAAGGAGTTCATTAATTAGAGTGTCAGGAGGCTCAGATAGTGTGGCTTGACAATTTCGGTTAATGCAGGTCACTGGAGTGCAAGTCGCCAGCACTTCTCCTTCTTTTATTACTTTTACCTTATTGCTTAGATTAGCAACTCTTACCGGGATTACATTTCGTGAAAGGTCGACGAGTGAAGAAGCCACTAGTACTCCTTTAACGCTATTGTCAGAATCTGGATATTCAGTCAATCCATAATGAAAATTATTATCTTCTGAAAGAGCTCCGGAAACTATTGTCTCAGTTCTTGGTGGTAATGTTGTTTCACTCTTTGCAGTTATATGATGGACGGTTTTAATATCTGAATATTTCGTCTTAAAAATCGCTATGTCTTCAGAACATGAGTGTAGTTCATTATTTTTAAAATCTAACTTGAAATGGTTTTCTTTGAGAAAATCCAATCCGAGAATAAATTCGTCATTTATATCAGCGACATATGCCATATGATGGTACACGGCATTACCAAATGCAATGTTTAGATTTACTTTTCCGTGCACTTTAATCTTGTCACCTGTCACAGTTTGGAGGGTAATGCAGGGTGGCGACCAGATGAGTTTCTCACTAAGTTTGCGAGCCAAATATGTCCTAATGATAGTTACATTGGCTCCAGTATCGATTATCATTCTACAGGGAACTTCGTTGACATGTCCCATAACGAAAAGTCCGTTGTCGCCGCCACTTACGGAAGAAATGTGAAACAATTTGAAATGGGGCTTCTGACTCTCTGGACATCTCCGCCCCGCGAGATGGCCACATATTAGTTTCCCTGCTGTGGTGGAAGATCATTTCCACCATCTTTTCGTTTCGGGCAGTCTCTACGGACGTGTCCGACTGCACCGCAAGTCCAACACTGGATTTTCGTGTTTCTGCCACATTTACTCAATTCTAAGTTACGAAATTTTCTCCGCAGATCTTCGATTTGCTTTCTTAGATCACAGTCCATATCAGTAGCAGAGACGGCTCTGATTGAGTGCCGGTCTTTACGCGCGGCCTGCTGGGCAGCCTCTATCTTATTTGCGTATACTAGGGCAGATCCGATATCTTTGACATCGGCGAGTCTAAGTGTTTTCTGTATCTCCGGATCCCGCACACTATCGATGAAGTGATGGAGAGCCAGATCTTGACGTGTCTCAGCTGGGCAGTCCGAAAATGCTAGATGGGAAAGTCGCTGAATATCGGCAGCCAATTCTTGCAGACTTTCACCCGCTTTTTGATAGCGGGACTTTAACTGTAGTCTGCTATATTCTTTAGTGCACTTATCTCCAAACCGCAGCTCAAGCGCACTCGATAGGGCTTGGAAATCGTGCCTCTGCTCCTCCGGAAGCGTCTCGAGGATGTCAGCCGCGTCTCCTCTTAAAGAAGCCGCCAGGTGAAAAGCTTGGGCTCGGGGATTCCATCCATTAGCTTCCGCTACCATCATAAACTGGGTCTTGTATACTTGCCAGGATGATTTCCCATCAAATGTTGAGAGTTTAATATTGGCTAGGGATGGCACAAATGCCACGTTGGGCTCCTCATGTCTGTTTGACATTTGCTTCTTCACGCTTTCAATCTCCTTATTGATATTGTCTAATGCTTCTTCCACGTTTCCTTCTATCTCCAGAACTTTAGTTTCTACTGAAGTTACCTTATCTTCCATTGCATTCATCTTCTCCTGAATAATGTTGGAGAATTCTTCTTTAACACTTACAATGTCCTTCTTAAGCTCATCATCTCGGTGTTAATCTCTTCTTGTCCAGCTTTTATCTCTTCTTGTCTAGCTTTCATCTCTTCTTGTCCAGCTGCTCCGCTAATTTTTCGAGAAGACTTTTCATTAAATCCATATCCATTTTTCTTGTGACACGCTGCATCAACTCTTCAACCCCACTTCTGACACCAGTTGTACCGAGCTTCACGGGTTCGTGTCAATTGAGAGTTGAATAAAGCAACCACTTAATGAACACAAGACTTTTATTCGTAAAAACTTCACTAGATAAGCGAAATTCCCGCTGTAACAATCACAATTATACAGCTACAATTCGTCAGATATAATAAGAAACAGCTTCTAATCACAGGTCTCAAATAC
Organism: Latrodectus hesperus; assembly: GCA_037975125.1. Classification (NCBI taxonomy): domain Eukaryota; kingdom Metazoa; phylum Arthropoda; class Arachnida; order Araneae; family Theridiidae; genus Latrodectus; species Latrodectus hesperus. The sequence continues at coordinate 141,294 of JAJQOW010000265.1, forward strand.
CTCAGACAGAGAACAACTAGCAGTCATAACTAATCGTATTCACTCACTGACTGTCTTCACAAAAACTCTTCCATGTCGGGCTGCGGTATTTATACCTGACTTGGCGGAGAAATCTACCAATTTCGCCAAGGTTCTGGAAGCTTCTAGGCTATCTCGAAAAATATTGGTTCTAGAGCTTAGGTGATGGATGTTTCCAGAAGTATCGATTTCTCGCCAAGTCGCCAAGAATCTCGCCAACCGTCGCCAAGTCGCCAAGAATCTCGCCATCTGTCGCCAAGTCGCCAAATTATTAGGAAATTCGCTTTTAAACTACAACACCTCTAAATACCGCAATTTTTGCCCAAAATGTGAGAATTTCCGATCTGTCTGAGATATTTTAAGACAAATATAATTATTATTTATAAATTTGCAACA